>OX579638.1:14944606-15173133 GCA_951230915.1 Antitrichia curtipendula | reverse complement strand
ATGAAAGTTACAAGGAGTTTAGTTTGTGGGTAGTTATAAAATCTCTACTCTAAATTAAACTTTGAAGTCCTGTCTTTAATTCAATTTTCAATATTTTTGAAAAGAAATAAAAACATCAGATGTACATGTTTTATTACAACATTACAACCATTGTGATTGGCATTTATCAATTCTATAAATAAATTGTTAACAATTTTGAATTTTGAATCATTCTCTACTTCTTTCTACTTACTATTTTTTCCCTATATGTTGTACAATTCCGAATGATCTGAAATTTTTCAAGCATGTAGCCAACTTGCTTGAAGAATGAATCCAAAGAAGCACCACCATTTTGGACATTTTTTCATACAAACGTGACCTTGTGAAGTGCAACTGTCCAATTTTTGCCACTTCAAATGCTAATATCTTGCAATCTATACAATGGAAAATTTTGAAAAATTTTCCACATCTTTTCAAACCAACTTACTACAAGATCCTATGGTTACATGGGTCTAAATATGTTTTTTCTCTAAAATTTGATACTTGTACTAGAAATGGCAATTTTGGAGCATTTTTGGTGAAAACATAGTCAAAAACATTAAGGGACTAATGCCTAAATTATTTTACAACAACCCAAGTCTTGGTTCAAAAATTATGTTTTAAAAGGCATTAGAGGGAATTTGAGGGCATGGAAGGGATGTTTCAAGCCTATTCCCCTTGTTGTGAACTAGCCACTATAGACAAAAAATTTAAATAATTCTAAAAAAATTTAAAATTTATTTAAAAAATAACATTTAAAAAACATTATATGACTTGGCATGGTCATGACCACCTTTGACTGGTGTTGTGTCACAATTTCTATTGTTCCTTGTTATTCGGGAATTCTTGAGAACTTACAAACTTATTTGGGCCCCCCAAATCCTCTAATGACTTTTATTGAAGTAGAGGCACTTCAAGGCAATCATAATAGATAGGTCCTATTGGTCTGAATTTTTTTATACATACTCTAAACAAGCTTGTTAATATAATCCCAAAAGTTGAAAGGCATACAAGCACATGATTTTGACTTACAAGCCTTTGAAATTGGGCTTTTCAAGTTTTGAGCATTGCTTGAAGGATGAAAACTTGTTTCAAAGGCTTGTAACTAAAGCCAAAATCAAGTACTCGTATGCCTTTCAATTTTTGGAATTATATTAACAAACTTGTTGAAAGTATGTATAAATTTTAAACCAATTGGACCTATCTATCATGGCAGCTTGAACAACTCCTACTTCAAAAATATGTCCTATTGAGGGATAACTTTTTAATTGTGACTTAAATTGTTGTAAAATTTTCTATGCATTAATCTAGTAGTGAGGCAAACCTTTGTTAAATTTTTTACAAAAACCCAACAAGTATTACACTAGAAAGGGCCTACTCAAGAGGAAAAAATCCCTTGAAATCATACCATATTGCATTAAAATAACTTCATTTTTTAATGCAATTTTTTCAAAATTTTCAAATAAATAAATTAATAAGATTAAGTATACTTGCTCCAACAATCCATTATTGGGATCAATTTCATTTTAGAGCTATTAAAAATATAGTTTTTTTGTTAAATCTTAAACCTACTTCTACATAATAGTTTCTTAAAGAATGAAAAGCAAGTGTGTGTGTTTTGAAAAAAAAATACTAGACTTTCAATTCAATTCTTCAACATAAAATTTTTAAATTCAAAGTCTATATTAGAAAACATTTCCACAAATGGCAATCAAAGACATCTAAAATTGTAAGGCAATGTTTTAAAAATCTTCTTTTTCAACTTTGAATGCTAATATTTTCCAATCTATATGGTTAAACTTCATAAAATTTTTACCACATGATTTGAGACAAGTACAAGATCCTATGGTCAGATTTTAAGAAAATTATTATTTTTGTTTACTTGGGCAAACACAACAAAAATGGCAGTTTTGAATGTTTTTTTGACAGAAAAATGACGTCGGGACTTTAAGGGATTAATAGAAAGATTACTAGATACAAACTACATGTACGTTCACTTGTATTAATATATTCAATACAAATATCTTTCTAAAATTACATGCACCTCCCATATTCAAATGTCTTGTATAAGCATATGGATTTGGAATACAGTGTACAAATTGTAAATGACCTATTTGGATATGTTTTTACATTTTTTATGATGGTTTTTGTATGTTTTATGTGGTGTTTTTCTTAAGTTTTGTTCCAAACTGGTGATTTTGAATGTATAGAAGTCAATTTGGAAAGTTAATTTTGTGTGTTTATTTCCAATTGGAAATAGCAATTCAGGAGTTGTTGGTGAGAATCAGCCCGAATGGGAGTCATAAATCTGAATTGGACAGAGGGTGATTCCGTGTGGAATGCTGTGTGAGTTATACCAAGTCGGAACTGTCTTGCTGTTACCGATTTGGAGTTCGGTTATTTTACAATTTGTGTTTTTGATTGTATGGTGGTTAGGGTTGTTTGTCTTCCAAGTTGGTTATGTATCGGGAGAAGTGCCAAGTTGGAAGTTTCGTTTTGTTTATTTCATGGTTATAGTCTGAGGTCCCAATTCGGCAGTTTGTGAGTTTTGGGGATTTCCAAGTTGGTTATGGAACCGCCTGGTTCGGGGTTTTAAGAGGGAGTTCACCAATTTGGAATGCACCCACTGTTTGAGAGAGTTCAGTGCGAGTCCCAGTCCGAGTTGGCTGCGTAATTTTATGTTTTATTTGGTTTGTGTGTGTGTGTTCGAAGAGGACGGCGGTCCTGGTTGGATTGTGTGTGTCCAATTTGGAGTAATTGTTTGTATATGTGTGTGAGTCCAAGTCGGAGTCAAGCCTGTCAGCGTGGATGCTGGGGTTGTCAGTTCCGAATTGGGAAGTGTGTGCAGATGAAGTGCAGAAGATAAGTTGGGAGAAGTGAATTTTCCTATTCGGAGTGTGTCCGAGTTGGTCAAGCAATGGTGGTTGTGAAAGTCGATTTGGAAAATACGGAAGTGGAGCAGATATGTTTTTAATTCCAAATCGGTATTACTGAGGAACAGCGTTGTGAAAATGGCTGTATGCGAGAGTGATTAAGTCCAATTTGGAGTTATGCATAATGATGCTAGTCCAATTTGGAATGTTGTATGATCTTATGATGGAGATTTAAATGAGTAATTTCAGTGAGATTAGACCTAATTGGATATAGAAGTTGAAGTGTCCAAGTTGGAGTTTTTGACAGTAGCTAATTCGAGTGAATCAATTAGTTGGATATTTCTATGGAACGGTGATATGTCACCACTTCGGCTAAATAAAGGATGATTTAAAGCGAATTGGTGTTCCTTGTTGTGTGGCATGTATGTTGTATGTATGAATTTAATTTGAATGTTCAGTTTTGGTGCTGATTAAGCCAAGTTGGAGTTTGGCAGTCTGTGAGTAATACCAAATTGGAAGGTCGATGGTTGCATGAATGCTTTACTGTGTGATCCAATTCGGTTAGTAAGGTCGTTGTATGAAGGTCTGAATTTTATGTGAGAAGCTTTGAGATTAAAAGCTAATTCGAGGATTAAATCTGATTGTTGTTTGTGTTAATTCCTACTTGGTGTGTTTATGAGTGCAAGTCAATAATCCAATTAGGCAGATTGTTCAAGATGTGAGAGTTAATTGATTATACCCAATTAGGAGTTGCAAAGCAATATGAATTCAGGAGAGTGCCGAGGGTAGAAGTTGAGTTCCAATTTGGAGAGAAGAAGTGTAAATGAAGCGGTGATAAAAAGTACATTGAGCCAAATGTTGAAGAAATAAATACCAAGTTGATGAGGGAAGACTCGATTGTAAACCAAGTTGGGGACAACAAGACAGCCAGAAGTGATGTGTACTAGCTGATGTCAAATTGGGAGCTGCTGAAGAACAATTTGGGAGTTCAAAGCTGAACCAGTGCTGTCAAGACTGATTTGGTAAAAGACGAGAGAATCCAGCCGGAGAATTGAAGAGCAATTTCAAATGGGGTGATTCTTACTTTGGGTGTTTTAAGAATGGAGTGTATTTAATTCAGTAATTTATTAAAATACTGTGAGAAAATATAATTAATACTAGTTGGAAGTATGCTTTCTTAGGCATTTTATTCCCTATTAGTTGTTTCAATGTCGTTGTAGAAGTAAACCTATTTAAAAGACCTCCCTTGGAACGAACTTTACTATTGGTTTAGAAATTCCCAAATAGGATCTAAATCTATCTACACAAATACATGCATATACAATTACAATTACAAATCAATATGTCTTATTATACCATAGCTTTTGCCTCATTAATCCATGTCATCTGTAAGGTGATATTTTCTACAGCCATTGACAACTACTTCTGCAATGTGTGCGATGATGCTAGTACCCCAAGGCTCACAACAACTATGCCAAACAATACATTTTCACACCCAAAAGAAATGAACATCATAATTCAGTCTTAAGGTCATTTTTTGGTCAAAAAATATTCAAAACTGACTTTTTCAATGCCAACAACAGAACAAAAAGCTTCATAAATTTCACATCACTCATCTATATGAAATGAATAAAATCTTTCTACACAGATATAAACATAATCTAGACAAAGTAAATTTTAGAAAAAATTCTTCAAGTTCTTTGTATTTTTTTTGGCTGACCGCACTTACTACATTTACTACACTTGCTTGTTTGGTTCAATCAAGCACCAATTGAAATAAAAATTATATTACTAGAAAGCATTGAAAAAGATACTCAATATTCCTACCTTGAAAAAAAGTTTCAAAAAGTTTTGCCAAAAATTGAGATCATACTCATCACAAATACGTGTACAAACCTCCAAAGAGTCCATGTAGACTTTGGGGTCTTCACGGGTTAAAGAAGGCAAGCATTTGTACATGGTGCATGTATCCACTAACCTTAATTAGACAAATCGAGTCCTTACACATTCTAAGTGACCGGTAAGGTGGACACATCTTTGTTGAATATTTTTTTTCCTAGAAAATAAAGTTCATCGTGTGCAATAAACTAGAATACTGTTGCAATATCCTTTTTTTATGCTATACAAAAATATTATTCTTTGAAATAATAATTTCCGGCCAAACTTGCCCTACAACTACAATGTGGAACAAGGACATTTGTCTCACTGCCAGTCAATTTTGTTTATTCAGCAATATTCCACTAAGTTACTTTGCCATGTTTCAGCCTGAGACGCAAATCTATATGGGTCCTAATTGTCAGAGCTTCATGTCATCATTTCAATGATGTCACAATTTTTGGTGCCGGAAATGCACCAATTTAGCAAAATTGACGTACTCCAACACCAAGTGCATCTTTCCAATTGAATTCCATTATTTTGAGGTTCTCATGGCCTTGGAGTTTTTGCACAGGGGAGATCAGTAAGAAAGTAATAAGGACTATCATATGAGTTAAGTTAGAGCCAAAGTGACAGATTGTTTCCCCTCCGGTTTCTATAATGTCCTTAAACTTTTTTCTGTCATGTAAGATTGGCAATGGAGGGTTTGTAGTTATCAAGTTATCATAGGCACAGTGTATGAGGAATCAGGTGTACTGGATCTTCAACTTTGCAAACAATTTTCTCCAAATTTGTGCCAAAATATGTAACAAAAGTGATCACATTGTAAAACCCTGTCTTGTAATTGTGTTGCTTATGTTGCAAGCTTTGTGCAAACCTTCTTTGGCGTGGATCTCTCTCTCTGCTTTGGCCCAACACAAACTTCCTCCTCCTGACCACAACAGTAAGTAACTTAATGGATGACATACAAGCTCACTTCTCTAAGATTTTCCAAAAATAGTGTTATATTTTTCTTCTATAAAGTTGCAACTACCACTCTTGGACTAAAAAAATCTCACTTACTTCTCCTCCCTCCACTTTGTGTTTGTCACAAAACGTACAATGGATTTCAACCCACGATAGTGCAAGAATTCGGGTTCCAGTAGATGTGGTCACAGGCCAAACAAGAGAATTCTTTGCAGACAAAAGAATGGGATTCAATGTGAAGCCATTTGCACTTAACCTTAAATGGTATGATTACTTGTTCATCAATGATTTGATTATAGAGTAGATATGTTGAAAATATGGCAATTTTTTGGCTTATACTACAAAGCCTTGGAAAATAATTTTTTTTGACCTTGAGTCATTAAATTATGGGCATTGTGACAATAGTTACATATCAATTTCATTAAGTTGGTGGTATTCCAAGACTTTGTCACTTTTGAGAACACTTGGCTTGAGACATAAATCTGAACCTATTCTAAGGTAAACCATCTCATTGTGGTCAGAATTTGAGACCATCCCATTGTGGTCAAAATATTAATGGTGGTGTACATTTGAGAACTCAAATGTACACCACCATTAGCATTTCGATCACAATGGGGCCTATTCAAATTCTGACCGCAATGGGATGGTTTACCTTAGTTTTAAGTGCTTTGTGAAGATGTATGTCGCAAATCATTGGCCCTTGGAAACACACCAATTTAATGAAATTAACGACGGCACATCCATGACTTCAGTCATTCAACATTGCTTATTTTGATGACTTTATTGGACAGGTGATGAAAATCTTGAAATTTTTAAATAAGCTTGACAAAAAGCTTTCAACCAAAGACAGAAATAATATAGCATCACCCTTCATTGCTTTGATACTGCTGGTAGTCAATTTACAGACCAATTGCACTTGTCATGAGAGTAGCAAGGGATGTTATTACCGAGTCAAATAAAGACCTATTTTTCATTTGTGATGCCCACTTGCAATACAATTGGCTCCTTGATTCCAATGTGCTCAATTGTATCACTATCACCTTTCACTTCCAGGCAAGGCGCCGGCCACACTTCTGCTGCTGTTTTTTTTGGATGAGGTCGAACAAAACGCTGAGTCATTGATGACATGCAATTGGCAATGACAAAGTGTCCTCACACACACTACCTTCATACGTAGGGCATACGGCTGTCTGTACCTGCAGCTGCTGTGTAGACAAGAAATGAAATACAAAACAGGAAAGCAGAGTTTCGTTATGAGAAATAATATGCTAAGTCATGGAAGTAGCAAGGGATGTTGTTATTACGGAATCAAATAAAGAGCTACATAAATTGGTCAAGTGACCTTGAGAGAGCGTTAACAACTAGTTACTTTAAACATCAATAGTGCATTCCACTTGTTTGGCAAATTTCAAGGGTGGTGTGAAACGTAAATCTATACCAGTTCTAGATGATTGAGCATTATAGAGATAAATGTCACCATTTTTGATGCTGGAATCACTCCCATATAACAAATTGACGATTTTTAGCTTGCCAACCCCACCTGAGTGAGTGATATTGGTCCAAGCTATGGACACTGTGTACTTGACGTCAAGGCTACGTGATTGATTACACACAAGGCGGCTGAGTGATTGAAATGGTGACAAGGATATCCCTTCCAAAAATTCACTTGATGAGTTACAAGGCAGCGAGCCTATTCTTCAACCAGGAATTCAATTACCAAGTGATAGATAATGCACACATGAAATCCCCTCCCCAGGTTTGAATGTCCATAAATAAATAAAGAGAGCGTATATAACTTAACTACATGAGAGATACGGTAGGGTAATTTACACAGATTGCTAGCCTAAACTCCATGCAAAAAATGGCTACTTTGCACCAACCACAATGTCATTAATCTCAGCAAAGACGTCACACTCATCCTGGGTAGAGCTGTGGCTTGCTTTCCTCCGCTGCTGCTGTTTGACATGATGCTGCTCTTAATTCTGACATCTGAAGTGCAACATCCAGTTTGCAGATAACTTCTGTCACCAGCGGATAACATTTGGGAGCAAGAGCATCATTTGTGTACTTGAAAACACTTTAAATTGCATGCTTTCTAAAACCGCACAGTTTAGATTCTTGCCTTAAAATGTACTTCCACTATTCATGAGAGTCTATGGTTGGTTGTCGTAAACCTTATTTTCAGCACTTTGAAAAAAATTTAGTTTATTCTTATGGTGTCCAAAAAATGTGTTCTTAGAGAATCTAAAATCCCCTATTGACTTCCAGCAAAATCCACCAAAATAATTTCAATATAATAATGAAAATCATGCTGAATTGTTTATTTATGCAATTTTAGGTGTGGTTACGTTGGTGGCTATGGCATGTGACTAGAAGTGTAAGACGGAGATCAAAACCATGCATTTCTTTGTTCTTGTCGAAATACCAACGTGCATGTCTTCACAAAACATAAGCTTAATCATGTTGTTCTTTCTAGACCTACAACAACTTCTACATTTAGTAGGGATATCAAGGGGACCAAAAATTAAAGGGATTTATTGTGGAAAACTATAGATGTTTGGAACGTAATATACAACCCCCGGACACTTCAATAACTATTGATGTACAACAAAAGTAAATATTTATATAGTGTGTAATGTCGATTAATTAATATGGGTCCCTTTAAAATCCCTATTCAGTGTAGCTTGAAGCTTTTGAATGTGTAATTTAACCCCTAAATGCCCAAGGCACCAAATTCTAGTGTCAATAATACTTTGAAGTTAAATAAGTCCCAACTAAGTTTCTATTTTTAGTAGTTTCTATTTTTGACAAATTATTTTAAAGTCTAGTTTTAGTATCAAAATTTTGATTTTGAAAATGAATGATTATGATTTTTCTATTCAAGAGTTTGTGCAAGGGTGTCCATTGCAATCTTTACATTTTGTAGTGTTGAGGGCTCGTGGAAATGAGCCTCAAATACAGTAGATATTGGAGAAAAAATCACATTAAAAATGCATTTAAAGAAATTGTATAGTAAATTTTGAAAAAACATAAATTGATAGGGATTATGCATGTTAGACCCTTCAAATTCATATTTTTTTGGTGACCAATTTTTTAGATTTGATATTCAAAAAGAGAGCTAAATTTTTTTTATAGTTTTAACACCCTCATGCCCAAACATTATAACCTTTCAATCCTTAAACGATATTGTTGTGTTTTCTTTTCCTATGTGATCCCTAGCATGTCTAGTTTGAATTTGTATGTTTATAATTTTTTTTAAATTGATAGAACTTATCAAAATGTTGTCTTTTTGTTCAATTTAGAGCAAATTCCAAGAAGCTCGAAACAGGCCTTGGTCATTTAGGGATTAAAGCCTTGCATTATGCAAGTATCTGCGTAACTTAATGCAAAGAGGGCATGATGTGATGTGGTCTAAGCTTATAGTCTATGCCTTTGTGGGTGAAAGAAGGAAAATCAATTCTCCCTTTTAATTATCAACTTATATTCCTTGCGCGTTTACAGTTACAGTGACTCTCCTAGGGACACAAGCTTGTAGGCAGTGACTGCCTCTTTTGGGTGCATTGTGCATTGTGACAAAAGTGTCACAATGCACCCCAAATCCAATTTTTTAAATTAATTTTCCGGTACCCCCCCCGAATTTCTTGAATTAATTTTCAAATTTTCAAATTTTCATACCCCCTGCTCTCTTGTAATTTTCAAAAAGAAATGCAATTGACAAACAATATGGGATAAACAACATCCCGTATCTTGTACCCGTACCCATATTCATATCCAGTATTGTACCGTATCTGTATATATATATCCACATTCAGTATTTATTGTATATTTGTATACAATATGTATCCATGTATAATATGTACCGTATCCAATACATTTTGGTATCCATATCTGTATCTATATCCACATTTAGCATTTACTGTGTATTCATATATAATATTGTATCCATATCCAGTATTCATTTTTGGTATCCGTATCTGTATTGATATTTGGACGGCTCAAGTTAAATCTCACAAAATCAACGGCTTGTGATTTTCTGAAAAATCAACGGCGATTTCAAAGGTAAACATTTTTTTAAAACAAACAATCAACAACCTTTAAATTTTTTGAGAAAGGAAGGGGGCAACTAATACAAACCAGGGGTGACAGCCTCTTTTCACTGGATTGTCAAATTAAAGTGTTACTAAGGTAGACAACCTATTACCATGCAAACTAGTAATATGAGTATCTTGGGGTCAACTCCAAGAGGGGCACATATTTTTGAGAGAGGTGTGCTTGTTTTACAAATCAAACCTAAGTGGAATTATAATTTTCTAAATAAAATTGTAACTTGTGTGTGAATTTTTGAAGTGAAATACATTAAAATTGCAAAACTATTGGTAGTGTAGAATCATGAACATCCTACAAACAACCCATAACCGCTCTCCCATGTACACTTTATGGCACTTAAGTGTTCACCATTAAAGAATTGACAAGCTACCCTTTGTTGACAATGATTTTTTCAAAAAATGAACAAAAATGGATGATTTTTTGGATGGAATTAGGGCTAGAAGTAGGATGATGGAATCTGGCAGCAAATGGAAATGGATTGGTCTACACCCATTGCAACGTTTGCAACAACCACCCCCATTGCATAATTACATATTAATTTGAGTGCTTTGAATTTTTGAATAAAAATATGTAAATGTGACAAATTTCAAAATAGATGAAATTGTGACACTAGATGATGACACTTTGTATGACACTATGCACAACACTATGCATTTAACTCCTTAAGGACTAAGGGTAGTCTAGATTTCCAAAGTTGTGAAGATGTATTGTAAGATGAAACTTAGAATAATAATTTAATGATGGCTCTCAAAGAATAGTTGTATGAAAAATGATCCCTAGACCATATTCACTGGATTAAATCAACTTCAATAGAAACCAATATTTTTCAATTAAATTTGAAACCAAAATTCAAAAATTTCTTCTAATTTTCATATTGAATATTTGTGATTTTGATAAGAAAATTTTCCTTTAAGTTCAATATGTTAAGTTCTAGTCATATTGATTTTTCAAGATTTTTACTTCACTTATTTATTCAAGTCATATTTGAAAGGTCATTAAAAAGTTATTTTTTGAGGTCAGACATACTAGTACCTTCTAAATCATAGAATACTTGGAAAGCAAAATCTTCAAAATCTATACCATACAAATGTTAACCTTTAAAGGATGCAATCTCCATGACCAAGGTAGTCACCAAAATGCTTTGATATTGAACCAATAGCGGGGGCATTCTTTGTTCGTAGTGAAGTCATCCTTCAAACACTTGTGGTCCTCATCGCGGCTCCAAGAATTGAATAGATCGAGATCTTTTGGCATGCAATTTAGTTCCTCTCAATCTAGGGATCCAAGTCAAAAAATAAATTAAAGCTCACAGAGGAAAAATTTATTTGATCTGCCAACGACAACTAGACAACACCTTTGATCTGTGGACTCTGAGCTATTACTTTTGTATAGAAGATTCGTCACGAAAAATTTCCACACTAAATAGGGGTTTTAAGGGGACCTATACTAATTAATCGACATTACACACTATATGAATATCTACCTCTGTTGTACATCCATATTGACTGAACTGTCCGGGGGCCGGGGCTCTGTTGTACATCCATATTGACTGAACTGTCCAGGGGCCGGGGGCCATACATCATGTTTCAAACATCTACAGTTTTCCGCAATGAGTCCCTTTTAATTTTATGGTCCCCTTAATACCCCTATTCAGTGCAGTTCCCTTGCTCAAGCTCATTTTTTCAATGTTGGTTGCAACGCCATGCCTGGTGCTGCTGATTCTCGCCGCCCTTCAGGTAAAGCTTATGCAGAATTTGAGTCAGAAGAAGGTGCTCTAATTAGAATTTTACATCTTCTAGGAAACTTTGGTACTCAGACTTCCCTGGACTGCATTCTACGGACTTGAGAAACTAATTGATCGACAGGAGTCTGCTACTGCTTTGACGGACACGAATCCGGTATTGAGTCCATGCGCTCCGATCCACTGCAACCCATTGCTGTAGGGGATGCAAGCACAGTTGCGGTGGCATTGGGAGGAAATCGAACCATGTGGTACAATTGCAACAACTCCGATCCCAAGCTCGACGTGCTTTCGCCCTGCAGTCCTAACACTGTGTCTGTGAGTGATGTAATAGTCGAATCCTAATCCAAAGCTTCTATGAAGCTTACAAATGTTTATTGAAGGAGTTGGATCAAATCATGGTAATAAATCGGGATGAGTGGTTCTTGTGTGCAGCGCATTCGTGCTGGTACTCAGGTGGCGGTGTTCCGGCCGATGGTAAATTAGCTTAGTCTCCTCTAAATCTACAACCAAACCCTAACAAATGTCGCAACTACTGTGCGCTCCTCAGACACATGTGTTATCCACGAATTTCCAATTCAATGCCACAATAGATTTACCGACCATGCTAGAGTTCTCAGTCAGGGTTAGGCTAAATTGGTGGTTTAAACATGTCTGAGAAGGGAGTTATCAAGAGTAAGATGCGGCATGTAGAAAAAGTGATATTGGAAGAAATATACGCCTACATGTATTGTACGCTCACACAAGCATCAAACCCTTCTCCTCGTTTGATTGTAAACGTAAACGGATCACCCTTCCTGAGCATAATCGGCTGCGGCAGGTCGCCGCTCCTCACCTCCGGGCCCTGCAAAACTCAACTTCAAAAACCCTAAACCCTAAAAGACAAAGGATTCACGGTCTGACAATAGAAAATTCGCATGGTGATGTGATTGTGAATTTGAGTAAATTCAGATGGACCACATTCGGGACACATGAAGAATCGGGAGCCTTCGCTGCAGAATGTCACGTCCCAAATGGAGGCATTTTGAAATGGGAGACATCTAGAGGTGTCTGTGTACACTGCAGGGAGGATCCCGATTCTACATTCTATATCACCAGAATCAGCAAAGAGAATTGCTCGTCTTGACAAAAAGATAAAACAAAAATTGCAGCAAATTTCTTTTCCTGCATAACTTTCTGTTGCACTAAAACAAAGCATTTGGGACACAAGTTGAATCAGGAACCTGCACTGCAGAATATCCCGATTCAAGACATCTCTAACAGGCGAGAACCTAGGGTTGCAAAGGGGGGCCCGATTCTACATTCTATACCACAAATCAACAAAAGAACATTGCATGTCTTTGATACAAACATAAACAAACATAACCTTCAGTAGCCTTCATGCCCCTTCTCATCACATCGAGCCTCCACTTAGCTAATGATGAAGCACTAAGGTAAAATAGCCCATTGTGGTCAAAATTAGGAGTTTGGCCTTATGCCATTGCTGAAATTTTTCAATTTTAGTCCCACATAAAGAGATGTGTGAGAAACATTGAGAGCAATTGAAATTAATTTTTTTGGGACAAAGTATGAGTTCTTTATGAATTTTTGAAGTGAGCAATACATTATGGCCCAAAACAGTCTGTAGACTACCCCAAAACCAAAAAATTCTGAATCCATGATGCTCATCTTGTTCATCTACAACAATCATAATATTTTCTAACACGGAAGGCCTAAAAAGTCAATTCTTACAATGAATTCACATTGAAAAGTTAAAAGTTCCTAATGAGGTTACTAATCACTCCATTACCATCATGTAAGACATCCATTGTGGCCCAAATCTCATACTGAAAATAACCATAATGGGGTCATTTCCTAGGAGAGTACTATCACTAGAAGAAAAACGTGTCCCCCACAACCGGCTAAAATGCGACTGAGTGTCTTATACAACTATCCTACGACTGTAACCTTCTCTATTTGCACCAAATTCTTATGTCATTGTTTGCGTCATTGTTTTACATCATTAATACAATATTTTAGTTGCGAAAGTAGTTGTAGGAGAAAGTGGATACATTGTATTAGGTGCAAAGGAATTGTAGAATGAAGTGTAGTATTATGAAAATTGTAACAAAGTTCAAATTTAGAATGAATGTGAGTTATTCTTCATCCAATATTCATCATAGTTGTCGATGTGGACTAGTCCACACTGTATGATATCCACCATGTTGATTTGTAGTCGCAAAAAATGACTAGAAAATGACTAGGAACAACTACAATTGTAAAATAACAGTAGTCATTTCCTTGTTGTTTTGAAATCATTTCTTAGTTGTTTCCTAGTTGTTTAGTAGTCATTTCCTAGTTGTTTTCAAATCATTTTCTGATTGTCTTATATCAATTGTCCCATATCAATTGTCAAGAGTGTCATTCGGTTGGACATATAAAACTTGTAAGTAGTTGTATCCTAATATAATTTTTAGGTTTCTATAGTTGTAAATTTGTACAATTTGCAAATTCTATAACTAAGTCATAGAGAAGTTGCAATGAAGTCATTGACAAGTTGCAATGAAGTCACAAATGAGTCGTAAACAAGTCATACATTAGTCGCAAATGAGTTGCCAATAAGTTGTACAATTCTTTGATTGAGTGACCGACCTCACGTGGCAATAAATACCACATAAGCAACCTTATCATAAAGCACATGGATGAAATTTCAAGTAAGCTACCAAATGAGAAACACTCCCATTTTGCCTTGCAACTAAGATATGACTAGAAAACTTCTCCATAGCAACTGAAGGCCTCCAGATTCTCACCAATTGCAAATGTCTGATGCAATCCAAAAATTAGTTGTTCTTTGTAATCGCTAAACCCCTCATTTTCTTCTAGTATATGGGATCATTTTACCACAATGGGTTTGTTTTATCTTATTGGATGTAAAATATTTCACATCATCTACTGTAAATTGTAGAGCTAAGATAGTGATAGTGTATGTTAGAGCTGATTGCCATTACAAACCCAGACCTCTAGCAATTGGAGGGGGAGGTCAAAGTTATGGTAAATCCAGGGTGCCAATTGCATTCAATTGTCTTCACTTCCCCAAAACAACGAATGGTGGATCAGTGGATCAATAACTGAACCTTTTTTTTTTTCTTCTTGAAATATCCCTCTCCATGCCAACGTCTATGCCTTCCAACTTTGCAAAGTTAATTTGCAAGGGCTAGAGGCTAAAAGTCTAACTAGAAAGGAGTTCAAAGCTCGAACTCTAATAGCTAGCGCCTAGGCCATCTAGTTCAGGACCTCCGATGGCCCACTAAATGGAAACCAAGCCTTACTGAATGTTATGAAAATTAGATAAAAAAAATGTTTCTATATATGTTATGGTTGCATTCCTTGAGATTGAATTTGAATTCCTAAGTTTCTATCCTTGAAGTTAACTTCTAGAGTTGTCCAAATACTTTAGAGAATTTACTCCAATAATTTCATTTGGACAAACCTTAGCTACCAAGTCAAATGGGAATTCCAAGCTATTCTTGTTTAGATGTAAACACATAGAGAGGGCAAGGTAGTAGCATATGAAGTCTTAATTCTCCAAAGAACCTATCCTTATTTATATGTGGCACTTCATATCTATTACAACCTTCTACTTTCTGATCTTTCCTTCATTGCAATGAAAGAGTCAAGTTCACTTGATTTGCATTCAAGATGACATATTGCACATTCATTATAGAATCATTTGAATGTAACATGCATTAAAATTTGTTGTCAAATCCTTAATACTATCATTACTACATAAAAGCTCTTGTATTATAAAGTAGGAATAATTTTGTATTATATAAATGTATATAGTGAGCTTATTTCTTTATGCATTTTGAAATATGGATTTTTATTTATTTTGATAGTTTGATACTTCAATTGGGGCATGGCCATCTCTATAGAGCGGTATAAAATAATTATCTTGTTTTATATTATCTAATCCTATTTTAAAAATATTAAAATATTAAAATACCTTTTTTTTTAATTTTTATTTTCTAAGATTTTGGCTATTTAAAAAGTGATTCTATACTTAATCTTTTTATTATGCAATCTCTTTAGGAATATGAATTTCTACAATATTTTTTAATTAAAAAAATATTTATCAAAAATATTACATTATTATAGAAAAAATCTTGTACACTAGAAAAACAGAACAAATACTATGTGTTTTTCGCAATCAACTATATACTATTACTTATCACTTCACCAATGAGCACCAATTTTTATTGTTCTTGTCAATCAATTCTAATAGGAAGAAAATTATGCCATTATTACTTTATTAGTTGGCAACAATTCACTAAGAGGTCAATCATATGAAAAGATCAAAGCTAGCTTCAACTATAAATTGATGTACCTGTGAAAAACAAAAAAACAACCTAGTGATGTTGTTGAGACTTACAGAAGAATAGTAACAATCTAGCTTTTCTTTACTTAAATCATCATTACATAACTTCAATGGAATCCATTTCAAGACATATAACAGGCTCTCATTGGATGAGGAGAAACATTTTCTTTTTTATAATGTGGGATTACGGCTTTAGCCTTGTGAGGCCCTTCTTTTTAAATCCGTAATTAAACATAGTTGACCATGATTCAACCATCTAGCCATTGAAGTTGTGTCCGGTAATATGAAAGCAAAGGCTCATCATAAGGAGTAATATCCCTTGCCTCTCTTATGGCTTAACAAGTTATTTCTCATAATAAGGCTTTGCTTTCACTATACCTAGTTTTTGCACATATACATAGAAATAGTATCCCACTAAACATCTACTATTGAATAATGTTATGCATTGATGTAATTGATTATGATTGTCAAGATGTTTGACTGGTCCATTTGTCTGTCTCTTTGACAGGCCGATTCGATTGAGGCCACCTCCAAAATGCCTCTCCCATCTGATGTGATTGTTGATATGTTGACCATTCAAAAGGATCTTTTTCATTGCAACTAGACAAATTACACTACAAGAGAAAGGGGTGTCTTAAGTGAGTTTTAAAGTATAGTCCTAGACATAAGATGACCTTCAAGGAGATTTTCAGTAAAATTTTATTAGAAATACATGTGTTTTTAGTAATTTTTTTACTAGAATCTCATAAAAGATCATTACTTATAATCTTATGTTTAGAACTATATTTAAAAACTCACTTAAAACACCCCTTTTTCTTGTAGTATTATTTAACAAGTACAAGTTTTTATCCCCAAACCCTAATGTAAACCCTCAAATATCCAAACCATCCAGACAAATTGTCCATCTTGTTCCATGCTCCCGTCTGATGCACATGTCTTGTGATCCCCACCACTATAAGAGAAAGGGATATTTTAAGTGTGTTTTTAAGTATAGTCATGGAGATAAGATATTAAGTAATGACCTTTATGGAGAGTTTCAGTAAAAAATTATTAGAAATACATATCTCTATATATCTCTTGTAGTGCACCCACCCACCAATATATAGCAACGACAACCCTACATCTGATGTGAAAAAGGGGGAGAGAGTGTTTGTTTATTTGGCAAAACTAGACACTTCCTTTCTTTTAGACAATTTTCTAGATATCCTGCTCATAACCTTCTTCCGTCTATTGAAATCTAGATTTATCTTTCCATGAAGAGTGCATGCCACTGATTCAACCTATGGAAGAGCTTTGCCATCACCCTCCATCCTTGTGATTTTGTCCCATATGTACTACCATTAATTAATTGCACTACAAGAGAAAGGGGTGTTTTAAGTGTATTTTTAAGTATAGTCCTAGAGATAAGATATTAAGTAATGACCTTCATGGAGATTTTTAGTAAAAATTTACTAAAAGCACATATATTTTTAGTAATTTTTTTATTGAAAATCTCTATAAAGGTCATTACTTAATATCTTATCTCTAGGACTATACTTAAAAACACACTTAAAACATCCCTTTCTGTTGTAGACATTCTGTCAAACATGGAGCTAGCTAGGAACAAAAGCATTGTGTAAGCGCCCTGACTTTAGAGCCAGAATAATCATCAAAAATCATCTAGGCTGGTTGTTGAGTGCGGGCCTCACCAAAAGAAGGAAACTATGTAAGGACTCTACAAACACAAACAATAGAAACATTCACCCACACATTGCTATCAACTAGCTCATATTTACATTTCAAAAGCTCAGTTGCCTTGCACCTAACTTCTAGACAATTGAGTTCCTTGTGCAATTAATGGAATTGGTGATCACTCCGACTCATTCGAAATCTAGGTTACATATATTTGAGCGTATAAATTTCCACCACCATGGATTCCCTCCTTCTGAAGACCTCTCTTGCAAGCTTCTTGTTGTTGCAAATGGAGTCCTAAAATGAAGGCATGTATGAAAAAACCTTAAATTTCAACAACATAGTGCATGTAATTGTCTAGGATGGCACAAAGTGTCCTACTACTTATAACTCTACATTACTTACATTAAAATTTTGCTTACTTTCAAATCAAACTTAGTCCCCAATTGCTCATAAAATTGTGCAACAATAATTTCCAATTGGCACCAATTCATCAGTAAGCTATTTTTCATTTCCATAATACCAATTCACAATTCAATAGTAGGGGTAGTTCCACTACAAGAAAAAGGGATGTTTTAAGTGAGTTTTTAAGTATAGTCTTAGAGATAAGATATTAAGTAATGACCTTTATAGAGATTTTTAGTAAACTTTTACTAAAAACACATGTATTTCTACTAATTTTTTACTGAAAATCTTCTTAAAGGTCATTACTTATAATATTATCTCTAGGACTATACTTAAAAACTCACTTCAAACACCCTTTTCTCTTGTAGTGTCCATATTCTCCATGTTTGATGATCCAGAGCTTGGATGTAATTAAGTAAAGTAGATTCATCTCGATCTCCACTGAAGATCGCAGATTTTGCTGCCTTTAAAATTTGATATAAAAATCACTGCTGATTTGTTTGATTCAGATTCCGATTGCACAAATTCCACCAAAGCCAGCACTGGAAAGATCCCGTGTCCATTAAAAACTGATTTGCCCATGCGGCTTTGACAGGGTCTAGCAGTGGTACGGTGCTAAAAACGTAGCTGCAAACAGAAATGGTTCAACCATAGCCGCCCCACCACAGTCGAGAAGTACTCTTATCTGAGAACCACCCCCACCCCGACCCCCACCGCCACCCCCTTTTGAATGTACAATCTGGCAGCACCCACAAGAACGCCAGTCTGAGTTTTCATAATTATTTCTCAACGAATATCTGTGTTACACAAGTTCCATTGAGCCCTTCAGTAAAATAGGCCAGTATACATGCAAATTGCATCCCACTTCAGTTAACGTAAGCAGGGGAACAAAAACAGCTCTTTTCTTGCTGCAATTGATGTGCGTACATCAAAAAGTCATCAAAACAAAAAATTCCGCGTCGACGCCTGTAACTACAACTCAGAAATTAACCTTCGCTGCTCGACAACACCCAGTACGTATCGGACACACTGAGAGACTGGACTGGCCAATAGCCAAAAAGGCCGCGGGTGACGCTAGTTGGCGAAATGGCGTTAAGCATTCCTGGCAATGCGGAAAGAGAGGTCGTGATGATATCATCTACGTTCGGACTGTCCCTTGTGGAGTAAATCTCACATCCAAAAATCTAACCAGGGAACGGAATAATTCCCATTAAGTTCCAGTAAAACTGGCAGGCCAGCCGGGCCGTAAGCTAGTGGGAACAGGATTCTTCCGGCAAGGCAAGACCTTCGGGGCAAAACGCTCACTTTGCTCGCGTCAGTGAAAGAGGTCCCGAAGAAATGCTATAATTATATACAACTAAAATGCCATCCGACCGTGTACTCAACATTGATAAATAATCAAATTAATCCTAGCTATGACCAGAGGGCATCAACCGGCCAAGACCAGGAAACCAGATTCTTGTGCATCGGAGACAACGGCATAGAATGCTGCAACATCTGGAAACTGGTGTCCCCAAGATCAGCCTGGAAGCCATTGGTGAAGCTCATGAAATCACTGCTGCACAAGAAATCCTCTTCTGAATCGATCCCCTGAGACAAAACACTCTCTGGAGAGTAAGCGTACGATTCATGCGTCATGGAGTCTGCACTAAAGTCTGAAGCAACAGGTGTCCAGGTAGTGTGGTACTGGTGGTCTGAACAGTAGTCGAGACAAGCTGTGCCGTCGCTGCTGCAGGGCTCCGATGGGGTGGCTTCGCCGGAGGGTTGGAACCTGCTGGCATATGACTCGAGAAAGAATTGTTCGTCCAGGGAAGAACACGCTGCAAAGTCATCAGCATACTCTGGAAATGAACATTCTCCTAGGTTTGCAATTTCTTGATTTGCTTCAGAGGCGAAGCTTGTTGAGGTGTCTGTTGAGGTACTAGCGGAGCCCTGTTCCAGCGCTGAACCCAATTGTGAGCAGGAAATTGGTGTGGCTTCGACTTGGTCGCCTGGCGTGGCGTGGAGCTTTCGCCGTAACCGAGAATTCCAGTAGTTTTTGATCTCGTTGTCTGTGCGTCCTGGAATGCGACCTGCAATCAATGACCACCTGCACAAGAAAACACCGGTTTTGTTAGATTAATTACGTCACGCTTCATTTCCAAAGGTGATTGCAAGAAACACGTAGCCTCCAGGTACTACTGTTAGTTGCGTTTTGCTTGATTTTCGACGGAGAGTTTATTTATTTGAGATGTCCTTTGTAGGGTAGCTGTAAGCTTCGTAGAGGAACAAGCTCTCAAAAATTCAGCTCAAAGTACATAATTTTGGGTTCTCAAAGGTACTCCCAATCATGCAAGTCACAAGTGCGACAAATTTCGGTTTTTAGTACTTGTCAGGATAGCTTTTTTTCAATCATTCTTGAAAAATATGAAATTTGATTAGAATTGAGGCGATCAATACTCCAGAATTGATGGCTACATTCGAGAACCACGCAACCTGTGAGGTCAATTTATACAAGTGTTCCTTGCAATCACTGCCAAGCATAACTGCTAATGGATTCTAGCTTTGAGCCAATTCAGTACAAACCATAACTAAGCTTCCAACATGGCCATATTTTGCTTGGGACGGGGTTGACTCTGCAAGATGAAGTACCTGTTTCCCAGAAGAGAGTGCAACTTGGCGATCAGCTCATCCTCATCAAGCGAGAAATTGCCCCGTTTTAGATCTGGACGCAGGTAATTCATCCACCGTAGCCTGCAGCTCTTCCTACATCTCCTTAACCCTGCAGTTCAAACAATGTATTTCAGCTCCATTAGGTGTGTCGATACCACTGCTGCACGCAATTCCTGTCTAGTCCACCATCGATGTTCCAAAGAAACGTACATTCGAATGTAAGCAGACTGCGCATTAATTTGTGGCAAACTCAGACCAACATCTTCATTACTATACCTGCAAGTTTCGGGAGGGTGCGCCAATTCCCTTCTCCGTTCGCCTTGATGAAGGCAGTCAGAATGGCATCCTCTTCTTCAGTCCACGGCCCTTTGGTGAGTCCTCCTTCTGATACCCTACTAGATACTGGAGCCCTTCCCATCTTGAATGTGCTTGGAATCCAAACTGGCTTAATTTGCAATGGAACCTCTTTCTACTCAACCCTAGCTAGCTAGCTACAATTAGTAAAACCCTTTCTTAAACCTCTTCAATGACACCCCAACTGTGATGAGATGATCAATGTTCACACTCCAGCACTAGACTGCAAACAATCTAGAGAAAAACGAGATCGAATTGACGAGCCTTCTACTGGACGCGCGGTAATGACTGTCCCTTCAATTCGAGTACTAGCTAGCTAGCAACACTTCTCGAAAGAGATCGGTTGGTGATCTTAAACAGCGGTTGCAGTGTGCACAAGCTAATTAATCCTCACTCTAGTGTGAGCTTGAAGTTCAAAGCTGAAGCTTCACAAAGGAAATCAAAGTTAAGATATATCCTGCTACGTGCACAGAAGCACTAGAGTTAATCCTGCAACTGAAACCTTGCGTTGTTGAAAGCTTCAATGGCACACACTATTTGAGTGTGAAAAAAGTATCTAGTGAACAATATATAGGAAGCGAAAATCGTGGGATATCATTTGACGACGGCAAGGTGGTCCTTTCAAGTACTAGGAGCCTCTCTGCGCGCGAAACTTCCCGAATTGGAAGTGCTGGCGGGGGTAGGGGCGTGCTCAGCACAAGCAAGCAGAGAATGTGAGTCCTGTGCAGGACTGGAGTTGAAGTCTACAGTATACCGAGTGGACTGGGATGGATCGATGGTGCTGACAACGCAAGCGAAAAGAGAAAATACAGTCAGAGTGTACACCCCCTTAGCTCAGTCTCCGTCGTAGTGAGGGCCGCAGCGCGGATAATTGTATGTTGATTATTCGACCAGACCCAGTGCACCCATGCACATGGATGAATGGATCCCGGCCATGACGACGTCGTGCATCAGCGGGCCCTGTGGGTGACGCCTGCACGGATGTCGGTATTGCTCGGATATGGCCCGCGTGCTCAGGATGCGATTCGATCCTCAATACTCTCAGTGTGCTGCAGCGGGGGTTTGGGGGCGAAATTTCGCGCGCACACTCTGACAGGTTTGGGCCTGCCAGACTCCGCCCCTCCTCAGTGCTGTGAAGGCTTGTGGCAGGTTCAGTTGTGTCAGTCAAAACAGAGATTCACTCTCAATTCACTGTTATATGTTCCAAAAACTCATGCTGGTTTACAGTCCTCGTTTCTTTGTTTTTGTTTTTCTGTTTTGGGAACACATGAATCTCGACAGTACTTGCCAATTTTTACTGCATACAAATAGACAAACTTCGATCTCTACAAATATCTAAACATTCATGCATGTAAAACACACACTAAGTTAACTCTTACACATACTTTAAACAATTAAATGATTACCCAAGCTTTGGTTTACATATCATTTTCGCGTAGAACATCAAAGGAAATCTGGACCCTATGCAGGGCCATTTAACTGCATGAAAATGTGCAATTGCAAAAAGAAAATTAAGAAAATTAATTAATTTTTATTTTGGCCTACATCATCACCTAGTGTGCCACACATGACTAGGGACTAAAAAAATTAAGAAAAAAAAAATCCCCTAGATTTGCACATCGAACGGCTAAAAGTCAAACAACCCTCTACATGGGGCAAATTTTCTCTAATGAGATACTTAGTTTATTGTAAAGTCTATTCTTTGATAGAAATATGTATTTCAATGTCACATTCACTCTCCAATTGTTTCTGTTTGGGGACATTAATCCTTAAAGGACATTCTAGGTTCTAGATAGTAGAATTGTCCAAATTTAGATTTTTGAATTTCTCTTTTACGGATATCATGAAGCTTGTTCAAAGGACCAATCAATGATAAACTCCCGCCCTCTTCAATGCAATGAACAACTTGAAAGCTACTATTCAAAAAAACTATGAAACTTTTCAGTACAAAAAACATACAATCAAATTGTGATTCAAAACTTGAAATTTAAAGTGATAGATGCATCTTATGAAGACAAATAGACTAAATGATATCAAGAAGTTGACTTGTAGTTGAATATTGGAGATGCTATCATGTAGATTTTCTTAAAACCAAGCCCGCTCGGCTTATACCAATCCTTTAAGCCTTTAAGGATTAAATGAATGCATTCTTAAAGTACTTCAATTCAAAAAAAATTAGAGGATTTTTCTCTTTTTTTGAATTTTCACATCTTAGTAGAATCATCATTATTTCTAAGTACCTAGAAACTTGTAGGCATTATAATTCACATTCCAAAGTGTTGAATACACACAATTATTCCTTTTTCATTGACCTTGAAAAACCTCAGAGGGCAAGAAACGTATGGCATTTAGAAATAAGATGACTTTTTCAACTTTAGGAGACAAAAAAAACATTTTTTCATCCATTTTGGGGGAAGAATTGCTTAGATACATTTTCAAGAAGTTGGTGTTGGAAATTTCTTCTTTCAAGTATTATTGACAATTCTATGGAGGAAGATGCTTAAGCCTTGAAGTTCTTTAGTCACATTATTGTAAATTAACCTTCAAAACACATAATTGGAAATAGAAGGTGCCATTCCATAAAATGAGTATTTTTTTCAATCTAACTACATTGATTAGGAGTATTAAGGGGACCAAAAAATTGTAGATGTTTGAAAGATGATGCACAACCCCAAGACACTTCAGTAATTATTGATGTACAACAAAGATAGATATTTATATAGTGTGCAATGTCGATTAATTACTATGGGTCCCCTTAAAAATCCTATTCAATGTAGTAGATATATAACTTGCATTGCTTATGCACATGCTACAAAAGTTTTAGGAAATTACAATTGTGAACTTGTGAGATTACAATGAGTCTAAATGTGGTTCTAAGATTTTCTTAAGGTTCTGGCTAGCCTCAACTTTGCTCTTAAAATTTATATATTTTCCATACATGGCAACATGGTTCAACATTTGATTAAAAGTCAGCTTCTTGTAGCATACAACTTTGGCCGTACAATTCCACCAAGTTTCAAGAGAAGATCAAATGAATTGATTTTTTTGTTTAAAATACTTACTAGAAATGACCATTTGATTGATCCTAGTGGCATCAATTCTAAATTTGATTTTTGCAGAATAATGTGAATTTAAACCCTAAAAGACCAATCAGTGGGCTTTGGGAGCCTAGTGGAATTTTTGGGTAGGGTCGTGTGTAGTGTTGCTATTATGTGAGCCCATAATCTTGAACACATGAACATAGGACTATATACACCTATATTATAGGTGTCTATCTAAAAGAATCCTTCAATTCTATGATTATAGTGTACCTATATTATAAATACCTATATTACATGTGTTTATATTATAAGCACCTAAGTCAATGGTTGTACAATATATACTTATTCATATGCTTAAGGCTCGTAGGCTTGCTTTTCCATATTCACATGTTAGCATCATTGGGGGTGGGTAGTGTGAATGGATGTTTTTGGGACATTCATTCTCTAACTATTATATTGCTGGATTTTTAACTCTTTATATTGCAAGGTCATTTAAAGAATGTTAGATACATAATTTGTTTATGAAAATGTTCATGCATGTAACCAACTAGATGTAGTACTCCATAGTGAAGTGACTCATTTTTGTGTAGGAGAAAAAATTTCAATGAGCCAAGAGGGCTCAAAGTCAAAGTTTATTGTTCCAATCATGTAGGGTCAAAAAGTATTTTCTTTTTTAACTTCAAATATTATTATCTTGCAATCCATGCTGTCAAGTGAGCTGAATTTGTTTCCACACATTGCCATGGGGTTCTTCTACACTTTTGTATGGTTGAAGTTGGAAAAAGAAGAGTTTCAGTTTCAGTTCTGGTCAATGCACCATAAATTAACAATTTTTGGACTCTATTTCCCTTAAAAACACCCCTGGTCCTCTAGGTGTTTAATTAATGAAAATCACCATGAGGAATTCTCCTTTTGTTGGCAAATCACATTTCCGTTTTTCTCTGGAGTGTCTGGAAGACTGGAACATTCAGTAATAATACAAGTCAATCCGCCAAATTCACGCGTTGTACAGTAACTTACTGCAGTACTTGTCCCGCACTTGACTGAATGAGTAAAGTAAGTCTGGCATAAAATAATTCATTGGAATATCCGACTATATGGTCTATGATAGCCAGAGTGACTGGTTTGCCCTATTGGCATGGTTAATTTTCTTTTAAATTCCTAGAAAGACAACTGTGAGTAATGGGGAGAGCTTTTATTTTTTTGAAAAAGTATGAATTTGTTATGAATTTTTGAAGTGTACTACCCAATTGGCCCAAAAGAGTCTCTAAACTACTCCAAACCAACAAAAATTGTATCAATAATGGTCATCTCACTCACGTAAAGTAGTTACATTATATCCTAACATGGCCACAACATGAAGACCTACAAAAAGTCACTCATTGTGAAGAAGTTACACTCAAAAGGTGAAAGTTCCTACTACAAATCCATCACCATCATCCAAAACATTGATTGTGTCCACTAATTGTCAACCTAATGTAACCCAAATCTCATATTTTATTGAAAAAAAGTCCATCATTCGTTGATGCAAGATTGTAATGGGTCATCCTAGGTGTCTGTGATGGGTAGTTGCCTATCGTAGGTTTGTTTACCTAATTGCAATGGGATCCCCGGTAGCACCTCCCCCCCCCCCACACCCACACCCAGAAAGTGTTGTCAGTTACACAGTTATCACATGGGACCCCAAGCCCTGCAGTTATTGAAATTCCACCACCCCCAGCCTGCAAGTCTGCCTCTTTTTGGACGAAAAGGCAAAGAACTGCAAGTCTTCCAGTAGAAAGCACACTGCACCTTGCACGGCATACCGTAGGTTACATCTGACAAATTCAAGCCAGCTTGACATTATGATGCCAGTTTTCCAATTTGCCAGGAAAAAAACGTGTCAATGTGTCCCTCGGAAAATAGCAGCAAAACAGACAGAAAGTCAGTCTGAAACTCTGAATTGGCAACGTAAGTACGTTACGCCGGTTTTGATCCTGCACTTGACTTACGCTGAGCTGCAGCTTCGTCGGAAAGCTCTTCAGCACTGCACGCCTCTCAAGACTCGCAAGGTTTTTCTGGAAACAAATGAAACGGAATGGCTTTGCAAAGTCAAAGTACAAGACTCTAGCTCAAGCCATTTTACTCTGAATCCGAAACAGAAAAAAAAGAAAAGGAGGCTAAGTTAGACCGACACTCTCGAAGTCAGTCGTGTATCGATTTTTTCCCCCCTGTCGCGGCACTGCGCGCATTAACTTAGTGGACGTCAGAGTTGATTTGGGAGGAAACCCAGCTAGGTTTTGGAAGTCCGCCTGTCGATCGATCGACTGCCCGATGGACTGGGGCAGGGATTTGAGAAAACCCAAAACTAGTCATGCGTCGTCCGTCCGTGTCTTGTCGTCGTCCCTGGCCAGGCCACCTGTGTCTGGCTGGGTTTGTATTTTTACCGCCTGCAATGAAGCTCGTTTTCATTTATTTTAAAAAAATGAAAAAAAAAATGTACAATAATTAACCCAGGCAGGTTTCGAAAAAACTGACTCGATCTGACGCCCCATCTTGAACAGACATAAATCCGTCTCTATCGTCTTACTGTACTCGAGATTCTTATTGTCGCACTCCGTATTATTTTATTAATTTCCAGGCAGATGTGACCGACTGCCTGTCATATACGTAAACCACTCCAAGGATTCCTCCCGTTCATTTTGCGGGGTGGTTCTGCAGCGTAATGCCCGATTACGCGGGTTTTCCTGCGTAATCGGGCATTACGGATTTCTCATCCGGCTTCGATTTCTCATGCCCAATTTTCATCCATCTGTTCGTGATTTACGTCGGCCAATGGCTCCTCGTCGGCGGGGATTGCGTGAAAAAATGCACCTCCTCGTCGGGCTCCGCCCTCCTCGTCGGTCCATTTTTTCACGCAATCCCCTCCTCCTCGGGCATTGCCCTATACATAACTCACAACCATTCGACGTATGTAGCAATTAACTTGAGCAGTAAGTAATTAAACGACGGACCTTAGCAGTTAGCACTGACACGAGATTAATATTCTAATTGGGTCGGTATAATGACCAAGCATGACGAGCATGATTGACGTGACGAGCATGATTGACGTGACGAGCATGATTGCGCTAGCTGTGGGTCAATAAGTTATATATACTGTATCTGCACAAGCCAGGGTACGTCGATAGTTACATCTATTCCTGTCAGAGGACGTCGATACCCTGACTGAGTATTGAGAGGATATTTAAAAACGTGGTGTTTGGAGACAACGAGCGAGCTTGGGTTTGGGGTTCACGTGTTTGTTGACAATTTCGTCACAATCCGAGTGTGCTATTGTTATTTCGAAACCGACACTGACTAAAGCCACCACAGGGAAACTGGCGGGGCGGGGGGCCGCTAGGACCTACTCTTAGATAAAAAGGCAAAAAGAGGGGGAGGGGGAGGGAAAAAAGGAAAAAGGAGGGGAAGAGGAAAAAGAAAAAAATGAAAAAAAGAGAAAAGAAAGAATTGAGCTTTTAAATCAATTAAAGATAAAAATCTTAATATCAATACCTTAAAGAAGAAAATTTGACCTCTTGGTTCATTATCAATCAAGAGTGTAGAGGCTTTGCACCCTTTATTTACTTATGTATGCAAAGTAAAAGTTGAATAAAAATAAAAACACAATGGTAACATTTGTTTTAGATTGTTTTGTATGTGACGTTGAGACATCCTTGGTTGTGTGCTCACTAGTCATTTTCTTTATACCATTGGAGAGCTTGACTCAACAAAGGTTGGACTAAAGTAACATCATTGCTTTTGGATATATGATGTATTTGTGAGTAATTCTTATAACCATAAATTGAATTAAATTATGAAAAATAGAATGTAGGAGTTTTTAATGTCATTCTTAGCATTGCCAAAGCCCTCTCTAAGTAAAAATGCACCAAAGTTGTTTTATACTTTTGGTTCTTAAGTGTGAAAGCTATGGGTTTTCAATTGAATTTTGTTTCTAAAAATTTAATTTAGTTTCAGATAAATTATTATAAAAATTAAAAATCAAAAGAATACATAGGTAAATTATGGAAAACACTTGAACAAGTGCACAATGCCACACATGTTGTTTGTAAGTTGAACTTTAAGAAATTACATTGTTTGTAAATCAAAAAAAAAAGAAAAAGAATCTTTGTAGTTAAAAAAAAGAAAAGTTTTTAATTCAATTCATAAATCAATTTAATATTTTTTAAATAAAAAAATTAATCTTTAACATGGTTTTAAAATATAAAAATTAAATATTCTAAACAATGTTCAATACAATGTATACATTTCAATTAAATGGTAATTGTTCTTTTTTTTATTTTATTAGAATAACTTTAAGTTGAAATAAGATATTAAATCATTTAGTATTATTGAAGAAGAAAAAGAATCATAAATTGATTATAAATTCTACATAGAGGATGAAATTATCTAAAATGAAGTGAAAATACATGAAATCATATTATAGTGAAGTGAAGGAAATATAAAATGATTACAATAAAAGATCTCATTTTATTTGTACAATAGAAAACATGTGTTTAAATAGGAACATATATAAATGAAAACCAATGCTTCATAAAAAAACATCAATATGACACAAATTTTCTAAATCATCATAGTTTTATGTATATGAAATACACATAAATTCTAAGATGTAGTACATATAATATGTACTATATTTTTTATTTTCCTCTTTTGTCTTTATCTTTTCTTTTCTTTTCAATTGAAATTAATCTCAAATAAAGAAATTAGAATTTCTAAGATAATTTTTTACTTGGCAATAATATTTCTATTGTATTGCATACTTTTTTCAATCAACTATAGTAGGATTGTTTGGTTTGATATGTTTTTTTTTATTTTGATGATGCAATAAATATAAAAACAATCAAGTCTCTTTTAATAATGTGGAGTGCCTTTTGCTATAGATGGTACAATTACTGAGTCAATGTCTCTAGGACTTGGAAGTTGACTACAAAGTGGAAGTTTATATACAAATTTTGATCTTGGCACTTGTAAAGAATCTAAATCAACCAAAGAAAATGATATTAGTAAATCTACTATGATTTCAAGTTCAACTTGTGTTTGGACCTCTGTAATGATATCTTGATAAATATCACCTACAACATTAGAATTAGAATTTGGTAGGATTGAAAGTTGAATTTGCAAATACTTAGTATATGGTCTTCTATATTGTTCATGTGAATATTTATAAAATCTCAAAAATACCTTGGGATGCTAAGACATTCCAATGTACCAATTTTTTTTGAATTGTAATCATACAAATTAAAACTAAACATGTTAAAGATCACATAGGAGAAGAAAACACAACAATATCACTTTTGGATTGAAAGATTATAATGTTTGATTATTAGGGTGTCAAAATTGTAAAAGAGGTTTGAAGTCTTTCAATCCACTTTTCACATGTCAAATCTAAAAAGTTGGTCACCACAAATCCATCAAAATTTATTATTTTTTAATCAACTAATGCAACAATACATCCAAAGCCTGAAGGCATGCTACTTTTATTAACTTTTTACCTTGCTTCACCCACATGTCTAATTGAATTTAGGATGAACTCAAAGTCAAATTATAGAGGAATGGTACAGTAAAGATGATATTTAGTGTCTTGTACACTAAATAAGAAGGCATACACTAAAAGCCAATTACCCTATGAAAGTAAGTAACATTAAATGTCAATTCAAACACTAAATGTGAACCAGAGTTGTCATATCAGACGGAATATCACTGTTCACGGACAGAATCGGACCGATTAGGGCTAGGCGGCTGCAAACTTCAGAGCCTTGTAACTTATGCAAAAATTCTTCAAATAAATAAAATGAGATGTTTTTCGGCATCTACAAAAGTTGTAGATGCCGAAAAACATCTCGTTTTATTTATTTGAAGAATTTTTGCAAAAGTTACAAGGCTCTGAAGTTTGCAGCCGGCACATTCAAGTCTAACACTAATTGTGGACAAGTTCAGATTTAGTGTTGTAGCTAGTAGGGGGGTAAAAACACTAAATGTCACTCAACACTAAATATCATCTTTGGTGTAGTTAAGACTAAAACCATAATTTCAAATGATAATTATCATTCATGCGAGGATTATTATAAAAGTAAATTATTACAAATTAGTTCATAAGTGTTCAAGATAGAAATAATCCATTTTAGGAATAATTAGTTGACTTACATATCTTCTCAAACATAATTTTATTGATCATTTTAAATATGTCTTATGATCCAATGTTTTTTTACCAAGACATTCAACTTCTTTTCTTTAAAATATGATGAACTCTAAAGCACTTCAACATCCATTTTTTAAACAATGAATAGATTTAGATTCTTGTTTTGATCTCATTCTTGCTTGGATGAAAGTCATCCTAATTTTTGGTTCAAATTGTTGTCCTATCCATCATTTGGATTTGGTGTAACTAGAATACATATTTTTCTAAAATTACAAATGTGGAAGTGTGTCAAGTGGTCAACTTGCATTGACTCTAGTTCAAAACTATATTTGCAAAAATAAGGTCATAGATGTAAAGAATACAAAATATTTCAAAAAATCACTATGTCAAGAGAACCTCACTTCAAATCTATTCCAACAGGTTTTTACTCAAAAAATAATAATGTTTTGCTTATAATTGAAATTAGAAGGAAATCTGAAATTTTCCTTTTAAAATTTATAGAAAAAGATTGGTGGTAGCATTGATGGATCTAACCATGTGGATGGAATTTGGAACTCAAAATCTACAGCTTTTACTTGTATAGCAATTCCAAAATATTCTTCCAAATTGTACTATACAATGTTTTTTTCCAAATTGTCAATTTTGGAAAAGATTCCAGATGTTTAGCCTTGGAGCACTCCAATGTCCATTTTCTGGACGATGAACAAATTGAAACTGAAGTTTCATCTTCCTATCTATTTGGGTGAAAGATCTTCTAATTTGTGGAGATAATATATCAAGTTATTGGTCTATCTAAGGGTTGGATTTGGTGTTACTAGAGTACATATTTTCCTAAAATTATCAATGTGCAAGTATGTCAAGTGGTTGACCAATCTAAATTGCATTGACTACAATTCAGAACTGGATTTGACAAAATGAGGTCACAGATATTAAGAACAAATTTTTTTCAAAAAATCACCATGTCAAGAGAATCTCATTTCAAATCCCTTCCAACAAATTTTACTTCAAAAATGATAATATTTTGCATGTTATCAAATTTTGAAGGAATTTTGAAATTTCCTTTCAAAATTTATAAAAAAATATTGGTGACATAATTGGTGAATCTAACCATACAGATGGAATCTACAACTCTCAGTCTATAACTTTTATTTGTATATCAATTCCAAATTATATTTCCAAATAGCACTTTATAATGATTTTTTTCAAATCATCAATTTTGGAGATGAATCAGGACGTTCTAGGGTTAGGGGTTAATTTCACTCTTGTACATATGGAAGTGGCTATAATTAGTTAACAAATAATAAGAGTGGAAAGTGGTAACAACTTTTAATTTTCTGAAGAAATTTGTGAAGAGTGAGTAACCCTGCCTAGTTCCGGTGACATTCAATACAAATAAATTATTCTCAGCTTCTGAACTCCCTAGAGAGCTCACACATAGTATCACAGCACAGAGTAAAAAAGCCTGTAAATTTTAAACTTGCCTCTTAAGATTAATTAACTAACTGGGGTGAGTTTCTTACTTCATATCCAGACTTGAGACCAGAAGGGAGAGAAGACAGTACAGAACTTTAAAATAAATGTCCTACTTTGTCCTATCTAAGAGTGAGACCCCCCGGGGGGGGGGGGGCGGGGGGGTAACACCCTCCCGTTCTCCCTGTGCACTGCACTGCATGGGAGTAGAGTTTGTCCGGCTAAGGTTAACTGTTAACTCCTAAAAGTCAGAGACTATGATTTCACCAAAAATGCTCCAAAATTGTCATTTTTAGTACGAGTACCAAAAAAAATTTAGATAAAAAAACAAATTGAACACATGTAACCATAGGATCTTGTAGTACGCTGGTTTGAAAGGACGTGGTAAAAATTTCAAAAAAATTCACTATGTGGATTGCAAGATATTAGCGTTCGATTTGACAAAAATCCTTTGGGGGGCCTTGTAAAAAACTGGGCAGCTGTACTTCACAAGGTCTCATTTGTATGAAAAAATGTTCAAAATGGTGATTACTCTTTTGATTCAATCATCTAAACAAGTTGGATGCATGCTTGAGAATTTTTAGATCATTTAGAATTGTACAACATATAGAAAAAAATTAGTAAGTAGAAAGAAGTAGAGAATGATTCAAAATGCAAAATTCTCAAGAATTTAGTTATGGAATTGAAAAATGCCAATCCCACTGGTTGTAACAACCATTTTGAGACTCCTTTTATTGGGGCAATTTTTAGCAATATGATTTGGTTCACCACAATATAAACAAAGCCCCTTTGATTGACTTCTATATTCTTTTCTCTTGCTTTAAAGGTTTAAATTGGGTGAAGTCAATTTTCATAGGATCATCTTGATTTGGCACAAAATTGTTTGTAATAATAGCGTTGTTGATTCAACAAATTAGAGCGTGCTATTCCATCTGGATCACTTTTCTTGACGTCTTTCAAACAATCTATTATTGTACGTAATAGCTTGTGTAATGAATTTGCCAAGTGTGTCAACGTTGAACATTGTGAGAAGCAAGTCTTTCGCATCATCTTTGAGTCCAACTTGAAACTGACTAATAAGGCTCTTATTGTTCCAATTTAGATTGTAGATAAGTTGTCAAAATTATGAAGCATACTCAGAAGCTAAGGCAAGATTTCTATCAAAGGTTTCTTATTTGTGTTTTTGCTATCCTTTTTCTATCGCTTATCCCTCAATGTAGCATATAATTTGGTCATAAACACCTCAAAATTGTCAAGTATTTTGGAATTTCACTCCAATAATGCATGGTGCAAACCATGACAATATAATGCCAGTTAAGAAGGTCCCAACAAATCCCACTTTTGCAAAGTCATCAGGGTAGCTAAATGAATGTAGGCGTAAGTATAGTCTTACTTGTTGAATTCATAAATCCACCAAATTTTGCTTTTGTTCCATCAAAATTTGTCAAGCATTCTAATTTTGGGTTCCTTTGTAACCAATTGATGAGTCTTTCCTCTTATGTTTGCTAATTTTATTTCTTCCAATTGATGTTGTAGATTGTTCAGGACATCTTTTGAAACTTGAGGGCAAGCATTACATGAGATTTTGGGGTTGTAAAGGGCCCCAAATTCTTGAACTATTGGAAACATGGGAACTGTGTCAAATCAATCCCAAATCAACAATTTGATGTAACAAACCAATTCCACATCAAATAATAATATATATTTTTTAAATTAGTTAATTTTAAATGTAAGATTTTTATTTAAAATTTTGGGTAATTGTGGCTAGTTCCTAGCACATGAAACATGCTTGAAATGACCCTCTGATGTAGCTGGAAAAACATTTGATGGTGGTTTCTAATTGAACATTGTGTAATTGTCCCATTGGTGCTTGCAAATTGTCCAATGTAGTTGCAATTCTCTCTAATGGATCAACCATGATAAGCAATGATATCAATTCCAAGAATACAAATTTTTGATAAAAAATTTAAAATTTTATAATAGATATCAGTTTAGCAATCTTGCCAAACTGTCAAGGACATGAATAAAAAGCACAAAAATACACAACAATCAAGACATACAAGAAGCAAGAATGATTGAATTGATAGATGAAGAGTGCAAGAGTTCAACATGTGTTGGAGACATTGAAGAATTTCTCAATCTTGAATTCTAATATAGTTGTCACATATAGCTAATGGTTGTAACGGTTGTATAGTATATGGTCTAAATTTGAGTATGATATATATGATTGTATGAGGACACTCACTTCTCAAAAAGTCTTAGCACAAAGCACTTTAAGCTTTTAAGAGACAAAAAGGTTCTTAGAATAAAAGGATGTTGAATTGTTGTCAAATTTAGAAAAGGAGATTTTCTATAAGCCCTCCAAATTTCAAGTTGAAATCTTTTATACAAATTGAAAAGTAAATTGTATTAACTTTTATACAAGTGATTGCTTGCAATCATATTCTTGGAAGCCAACACCTTGGGGAGAAATATGACTGCAAAATATAATTGTCAATCATTTTTGGGCCTTGTACTTCACGGGCATATACTATATGTGTGTTGGGAACAACAAAATATTTCATAGGAAACAACATGGAACATGTTTGGAGAACGTTGAATCCCACTACCAATCATATTTCCGTGGTAGTAACATTTTTTTCTTTTGGATAGCCCAAAAAAAATATGAGCAATTAAAAAAAATATGAAAAAATCATTGTTTAGGATTTTGAACCCCTAGATGCCACTTTTCTAGGGTTTTGAAACCCTAGCCATCACTTCTTTGGATTCTTCTTCCTTGCCTTTTGTTGTCTTTTAGCTATTATTTCTTGTTGCTTTTTCTTTATTGCTTATTTTTTACTTCTTGGTTGTTGCCTTTTGTTGCATCTTACTCTTTTTTTTTTTTTTTTTATTGTTTTTGGTTCATGATTTTGTTTCTTCTTGTTGCATTTTAATTCTTGCTCTTGTTGTTTTTTAGTTCTTGCTTCTTGTTTCTTCACTTGTTGCATTTTAACTCTTGTTTCTTGTTGCAACGGCGAATTTTATTAAAATGGCGGCATTCCAGAACTTTGGTTGTTTTACATCTATACTTGTCCTAGATATTCAAACCAATTGTTCTAAAAGTGATGGATTTCATATGCCATTTTAATGGATTTTGCCATTGCATCTTAATTTTTGGTTGCTGTTATCTTAGCACTTGATATTTTTTTCTTCTTGTTCCTTCCATCACCATTATTATTCTTCCTACTCTAAACTTGTGCCACATATTTTGTGTTGTTATAAGACTTTGAAGGTTGAGCTTTGTTGTTCAGTCACTAAAAATTAACCTCCCATTTCTTTAATTGTATGTGGAGGTACCAAAAGCTAGAACAAAGTTGTTGGAAGCTACTTGCAACTATCTTTAGATTATTGTAAGAAATATACATTCTATTGGTATGTGTGAATGATTCATTATAATATATATGTTGTGTATTGATGACTAATAAATGTCATCAAAGAAAGTTTCATTCCTTCTCGCATTCTCCTTCATTAATATAATAGTCTCTTGCATATCTCTAAAACATATGTATTTGTTTTTAATTAAATGAAGTCTTTTATTCAACAGTTGAATCATCTTGATGTATGATTGTAACATGTCATGACCATTTAAATGCATGGAAAATGTGATTGTAGTTTGTAACTGAAGCTAATTTAGACCTTAGTCACCCCAATCACAAACCGCACACAAATTTAAAAAATGTAACTCTCAATCATCCATAATATCACTTGCTTGAGTTATATTTCATAATATACACTAGAAGAAAATGAAGGTTTTTGCAACTATACTATGTAACTAGTTTTTTAGTTGCATAGGACACTTGCGACTGGTTTGCAACTGGTGATAATTTGGAGACTTGTAGTTGCAGTGGACACCCTAAAATCTAGGAAAAAGGTGTAGCAATTGCAAAAGTCACGCCTCGTGTGTGATTCATTTGCGACTTGTAAATTTGTAGATTTTAAAATATTAATCTCAATGATTTATAGATTTCAGAATTTCATATCTATCTTTTGTTTAGTTTTTTGAATTTCAAATCTATTTTTTTCTAGATTTCAAAATTTCAGATCTACTTTCTTCCTAGATTTCAAAAACTCAAATATTGGTATTTAATAGATTTCATTGGTTTATGATACCTTAAAATTTCATAGATTTAAAAAAAAATTGGGCTTTAAATATTCTTTTATTTCCATAGATTGTAGAAATCTACGAATTGTAGAAATCTTAGAATTATTAACCTCTAAACGTCCAAACTGCCTTTTTTGGCAACATAGCGATTTGGGGCAGCTCATTGCGTATGGAGTTTTTATTGTTTTTTGCTGAAATTCACACAATATGGGGACGAGGTTTATTTTTAAGGCCCAACAATTTTCATAACTTTTGACTTCATTGTTCAAAAGTTATTGCATGATCTGTAATTTTCAATGCTCGATGGGCAGCCCAAAAAAAAATCTAAAAAATCTAAAAAAAAACTTTTTTCAAAAATAAAAATTTGAAATTGGCTCTTTAGATTTATGTATACTTGGAAAGCTTTGAATAATTCCATTTTGATTTATGAGTTGAAAGTTATGAGGTGCTTTAGTTTGCGGGTAGTTATGGATTCCCTACTCAAAAATAAACTTTGGAGTCCTTAATTTAACTCAATTTTTAATATTTTTTGAAAAAAACAACAACATATAATGTAAATTGTTTATTACTATATTACCACCGTTGGGATTAGAATTTTCAATTTTATAATTAAATTCTTAACAATTTAGTGTTTTGAATCATTCTCTACTTCTTTCTACTTGCTATACTTTTTCTATATGTTGTACAATTCCAAATGATCTAAATTTTTTTAAGCATGTAGCCAACTTGCCTTGAAGAATGAGTCCAAAAAAGCACAATCATTTTGGAGATTTTTTCATACAAATGTGACCTTGTGAAGTGCAGCTGCCCATATTTTTACAGGGCTAAAAAAATGAGTTTTGTCACTTCAAACGTTAACCCCTCACCACCGAAGTCCCATTTGGGTTCAAAAACAGTAGTGCTTTTGAAGTGATGTAGATCTCAATATCACTAAGTTATAGAGATCTTAACCGTAAAATCTTGTAGTGAACATGTTGTAGATGATGTGTATCAAATTTGGAGTCATTCGACCGCATGGATTGCAAGATTATAATGTTTTAGTGTTGAAAAAAGATGCTGAAATTTTCCTTCTAACACACTTGGATGTGAAATTCGATTCCTAAACCTACTCAAATGAAAAACCTTAAAAATATAAAGTGATTCAAAACCAACATAAAAACACATTGGTGAAAAAAAACATCATTCAATTGACTCAATATGTTTGCAAAATGGCTTGCAAATGTAAAAAAAAAGGCAAGAAAAGTTGCAAAAAACACATATGAAGCTAAACCTCCTTCTATTAAAATACTTCTCAGTCACTCATAACTTTTTGGATTGATATGAAATTTTAGCCACACAAAATAGACTAGTATGCGCAACTTTCTCAAAAACATTTATTGGAAACGAAAATTGTATGAAGAAGATACAAGCCTCTGAAGTTTATTGTAGTGCGGGATTTTGAACTTCGAATTGCTCCCAAGCATTCAAACCAACTTGGATTGACATGAAAACTTTACCACAATAACTAGTCTTCAAGTGGAACGTAATCCAACAGATTTTATTGAAAACAAACATTGGATGAAGGAGATACAAGCCCCGAAGTTGCAGCCTTCAAATGCAGTTTGGTGAATTCAAATTGAACCTATGAACTTGGATTGGCTTCCAAGAAATCAGTACAACTTGGATCGATCTGAAAATTTTACGACACAAACTAAAAAAGAGAGCGCAACTTTAACAACAAATTTTATTGAATTCGGACATCAGATGCAAAAGTTATAGCACTTTGAATTTTCTTTGAGGACACTTTTCGTCCCCTTCGGCGATGAGGGGTTAAAATCTTGCAATCTACACGGTGAAAAATTCTGAAATTTTTTCCACATATTTCCAAACTAGTTTACTACAAGATCCTACGGTTACTTGGTCCATAAATGCTTTTTTTTATCTAAAATTTGGTGCTTGTATCAGAAGTGGCAGTTTTAGACTATTTTTGGTGAAAACATAGTCTCCGACTTTTAGGGGTTAACAAGATTCATTGCATAAGACTACAAGAACTTACAAGTCTTATATGTCCAACCTAATGGTACTCTTTACTATTGATATGGAACAACTGATATAAGATAAATGAAAATGAACTATGGAAGCAACTAGGAAATAACTAAAAACCGACTAAGAAACTACTAGTGTACGACTTAAGAGCAACTAGGAAACAACTAGCTTCACTATTAGAAAATTCAATTTTTTTGTTGATTTGGTCGCATTCATTTGGTTCACCTTCCCATTGATTTCTATCCATATCAATAGAAAGTGAATCAAATCTATGCAACCAAATCAACATGAAAGCTGAATTTTCTAGTACTACAAAAAACCACTAAGAAACAACTAAGAAACAACTAGTGTACAACTAGAAAGCAATTAGGAAACAACTATGGTCATTTTACAGTTGCAATCTTTTCCTAGTTGTTTTTTGCAACTATAGATTGATTGCTTTGCAACTAAAACAATGTATGAATGCTGTAAAACAATGACATAAAACAATTACGTTAGATTTGGTGCTAATAGAGAGGGTTATAGTTGCAAGATAGTTGTATAGGACACTAGTTGCATAGTAGTTGGTTGTGCCGGACATGTTTTTCTTCTAGTGATATATTGACCAAATATAACTAGCTATAGTTACATAATGTTTATAGTTATATGTGTAAAATGTGATTTTGCACTTCCCAAAATATGACTTTGCACTTCCCAAAATATGAATGCAATCGATCATAAAATTATCAATGGCATCCACTTGATCTACCACATCAATAAAAAATATGACTCACAAGAGTCATATTTTATACCATCCAAAAATATAATTTAAGACAATCATCTTCCACACTAGCAGAAAATATGACTCACAAAAGTCATATTTTACACCATCCAAAAATATAATTTAAGACAATCATCTTCCACATTAGCAAAAAATATGACTCATAAGAGTCATATTTCACATCAACAAAAAATATGACTATACAAAGTTTTATGTCACATAGGAATTTTTTTTCTTTGCCCAGGTAGCTCAAGAAAAAGTCAAGCCCTCAAGGATATTCAATGTATATACCACGTTGGCAAAATATGACTAATTAGCCCCTCCAATCCATATGACTGCAAATATGATTCATGTCTGAAGCGACTTGTTGGTAATGACTAGACCTAGTCATATTGTGAATCATCTATAGTGATTTTTGCATGAGTCATATTTTTTGATTTTACAACTCATTACAATCATATTGTGCAGTAATAAAACATCGATTTTGTTGTAGTTTTTCACTATACTTCTACATTCATGTGATTGTGGATTACTTCATACCTAGGTCAAATCCATTTACAACTAAAAACTCGGTGTTTTTTCAAGGCAAACACTTTTACCTGAAACCACCTTTCCAGAAAGTGCCTATCCACTTATGCCATTTTTGTATTTGCTTTCCCACCTAAATACCGGCAATGTTATTCAAGATATAGAAGAGACACATCTTTTGCAATTCTTTCTATGTATTTCCATACAAACATAGCTATATATAAATGCATATAACTATTGAATGCAATTGTATTTTAAAATTTTATTGCTCCAATTAATTTCTATCAAAAAAAATTAGGAACCTCCATTTCCTAACTTAGTTTCAATTCTCTTCAAATTAAATTTTTTTTCTATTTTTTTCACCTTAGAAACTAATTTGTGGTTCCTAGGGCTTCAAAGGGTTAAGTAATTGAACTACATTTACTCTTCATTGCCATTAGTTTTATATTTTCTCAATATCGGATCGAATGAATTTGTTAACCCCTTAAGTTTCTTGACTAAGTTTTCACCAAAAACGCTCCAAAACTACCATTTCTAATACAAGACTACAAGCACCAAATTTTTGAATTTTTTTTGACACATGTAACCGTAGGATCTTGTAGTATACGAACTTGAGAACATGTGGTAAAAATTTCAGAAATTTCCACCGCGTGGATTGCAAGATATAGACATTCAAATTCATTAAAGTCATTTTCTTGGCCTTGCAAAAGATAGGGGAGCTGCACTTCACAAGCTCACTTTTCTATGAAAAAATGTCCAAAGTAGTGGTTCTTCGGATTCATTCTTCAAAGCAAGTTGGAAACATGCTTGAAAATTTTCATATCATTTATAATTATACAACATAAAGGAAAAAATAATAAGTAGAAAAAAATAGAGCATGATTTAAAATATTAAATTGTTGATAATTTAGTTACAGAATTGAAAAATGCCAATTTCAATGGTTGCAATGTTGTAATAAACAATCTACATCTTATAATTCTTTTTTTTTCAAGAAGTATTGAAAATTGAGTAAAATAGGACTTCAAAGTTTAATTTAGAGTAGAGAATCCATAACTACCCACCAAGCTACCTACAAACTAAAACTTCTCATAACTTTTGACTCATTGATCAAAATGAAATGATTCAAATCTTTTCACGTATATATAACTCCAAAAAACCAATTTCAAATTTTTGTTTCTAAGAAAAATATCTTTTCTGATCTACCCGGATTGCCTAGACATGACAAAAAAAACATACTAGGCCATAATTTTTTTATTTATATTTCCAATTTTCATAAAATTTATTGCCTATGAAAGATATTCCTTGTCCCCACCTTCTGTTAAAATTTCAGCCTAAAATATGCAAATCTCCAATCACAAGAACCTGCCCCAAATTTTTGTATTGCCAAAAAATGCATCTTGGTCTTTTAGGTGTTAAGGTAGAAGTACCCATTGATTCATTGTAGAGTTCCCTTAAAAAGTTACCCAAAGTACCTTGAAACTATCTCCATGCTTAACCGTGGTTGGTGACTGTTGATTTTTTTAGATTTCCATGTCAAAATCAAGGTAGTTTTATTAGAGTGTCATTTGGGGTGCCCTATGAAGCTTTCCTTTGAAAATTCATAATAAAAAGGCATTTGTTTTTATTTTTTATATTTTAAATTCATAATTTTTAATTGCCAATATTATAGAAATATTTTTCTCAAAAAAAAGTACCTCCAAATATGCTAAATTGCTTGAATGCATAGGAATGGGTGCTTCTACCTTATCAATGCTACTTTCAAAATGAAGAATGTTGGTGTTGTATGTAAGAATGTGTATAGTTTTATAAATTTTAAGCAATATAAATACCCTAAACTGATACAAGATGCCTAATATTTGTCCAAAATAAATGTTATACTTATGCATAAGGAATAATAATAGGATCAATTGTAAGAAACACTTACTATTTTCCTTCACAAGTTGTAGGTAATCATAAGGTAATCTACTCTAAAAGTGTCCATGCTCTTAAAGTGATCATGACAAGGAGGTACATTTTTCTTTCGTCAATGTACCAACAATGTACATTTCAAGAGGTTTTAATCCTCTAATCTATAGATACTTTTTAACCAAAGATTTTTCAAAAAGAATGTTATATTTGTCTTCTATACTTGTAACTACCACTTTTGGACTATATGTACTAAAAAGATCTCACTTACATCTCGTGCCTCCACTTGTGTTTGTTACAAAAATTATTGTGGATTTCAACCTATGACAACACAATAATTTATATTCGAGTGGATGTTGTCACACTTGAACACGAAAATCCTATGGAGACAAAAGAATGGGATTCTATGTGAAGCCATTTGCAGTTAATCCCTAAAGGACCAAACACCGTTTTTTGACAACATAGCGTTTTGAGGCAGCTCACCACGAATGGAATTTTTATTTTTTTTCTTTGAAATTTTCACACAAGATGTGCCCAAGGAGTAGCTTTAGGGCCCAACAATTTTCATAACTTTTGACCACATGGTTAAAAAGTTATGGTATGATATGTAGTTTTCATTGTTCGGCGAGAAGCCTGGGCAGCAAAAAAAACTTCTTTAAAAATCATTTTCTAGAGAAATAAAAAATTGAAATTGGTTCTCTAGATTTATGTGCACAAGGAAAGCTTTGAATCATTCCACTTTGATTTATGAGATGAAAGTTATGAGGAATTTTAGTTGTGGGTAGTTTGCGGGTAGTTATGGAATCTCTACTCTAAAATAAACTTTGAAGTCCTTTATTTAACTCAATTTTCAATATTTTTGGAAAAAAATATAAACACAAGGTGTAGATTGTTTATTACAACATTACAATCGTTTGGATTGGCATTTTTCAATTCCATAATTAAATCCTTAACAATTTAGTGTTTTGAATCATTTTCTACTTCTTTCTACTTACTATTTTTTTCCTATATGTTGTACAATTCCAAATGATCTGAAAATTTTCAAGCATGTAGCTAACTTTCTTTGAAGAATGAATCCAAAGAGTTACCACCATTTTGGACATTTTTTCATACAAATGTGACCATGTGAAGTGCAGCTGCCCGTTTTTTCGCAGGGACAAAAAAAGGTTTTTTGTCACTTCAAATGCTAATATCTTGCAATCTACACAGTGGAAATTTCTGAAATTTTTTCCACATCTTCTCAAACTAGTTTACTACAAGATCCTAAGGTTACATGTGTCCAAAAACGTTTTTTTTCCAAAATTTGGTACTTGTACTAAAAATGGCAGTTTGAGAGTGTTTTTTGTGAAAACATAGTCAAAAACCTTTAGGGGTTAACCTCAATGGTATGATTACTTGTTTGTCAATGATTGATATGTTGAAAATACGCAAAACTTTTTAGCTTGCAATATGAACTCTTGTAAAATTAAAACTTTGACCCTGGATCAACAAACTATGGGCGTACTCACCATGGTAAACATTAATTTCATTACAGAAAAGTGGCAAAGTCATGGCAAAGTATTCCAAGACTTTACTGCTTTTCAGAACTAGTTTGTACCTCTTCTAGTTTTTAAGTGCTTTTGTGAAGTTTTTTGTGAAGTTGTAAGGTAGTGTGCTCTAAAAGTTCCCATCTTCTTCAAACCGTCCCTGTTTTTAGGTGGAGAATGGAGATGGATTGATCCTTGAATGGACCAATTTAGCAATTGAATGCATGGAGAAAAAATTATTTTTCTATTGCAAGAGCCAATCATTGTCTTTGATTTCTACTCATCTCTTTACAAGTTGCAAGTGGACAGATTTTGGAAGACCTATGGTCATAAATAGGTGCCTATGCCCCCAAATCTTTGAAAATTTATAAGTAATTCAAAATTACTTGGAAAAATACAAAACCACTTATGTTAGATTCCACACCTATTTTTCTTTTTCTGAAAATTGATCTAAAAATATTTCTGCCCACGGAAGCCTGTGAAAAAGGCGGACCAGCCCTTAAATGGTCGCTTTAAAAACATATTACCTTACATCACAAATGTTGCCCGGTCACTTGGAATTGCACCTATTTAATAAAATTAATGATGACACATCCAAGACTTTCATTCAGCATTGCATATTTAAGTTATTTTGAGGACTTTGTTGGACAGGCTTTGTTGGACAGGCTTTGTTGGACTTCATGCAATTCTTGGACTTTTTGAATAAGCTTGATGCAAAACTTTCATTCAAAGAAAAAAATAATATAGCATCACAACTGCTTTGGTAGCAAGGTAGTAGGCTCATAAATTGACTAGACTGTAAAACCAATCATGGCCCAGTGGTACATTTTGCTTTTTTCCATGTACCAACAATGTACATTTCAAGGGGTGGTCGCTTTTAGTGACCATTGCATTTCAACTTCAAAAATTCATAAATAATTCCATGAAGGTCCAAAAAATATGAAACGACTTGGGTTAGATGCGAATTCCATTTTTCTTCCTACTAAAATTTACTGAAAATTGTTTCAAGCAGTTTAACTTCCCCGAAATGGCAAAGAGCTCTTAGATGGTCGGTTTATGAGCCTCCTACCTTAGTCATTTACAGATCACTTGCACTTGGAGAGCAACACATTTGTGATACCCACTTGCAATCCAATTGGCTGGCCTTGAATAAGTTAAGAAGAAAGCACCCATTCCCGTCCATGTACCCAATTCCGTCACAATATACCAACAGATTACATTCTTATTACAAAAATGTGCACCCTTGATACATTGTGACAAAATTGGATACAAGGACAAGAATGGGTGTTCACCTTATAACGTGCTCAATTGTATCATCATCACCTTCACTTCCAGGTGAGGCCCAGGCCACACTTCTGCCGCCATTTTTCTGATGAGGCAAAACAAAACAATGACACAACCAAAATGTTGAGTCATTGATAACATGCACATGGCAACAGCAAAGTGCCCTTTGATACACTACCTCCATATATACAGCATACAACTGTCTGTACCTGCAGCTGCTGTGCAGACCAGAGATGGACTAGGAAACATGAAAGTAGAGTTTCGCTACGAGAAATAATATGCTTTATCATGTTCAACCTATCAAGGATTTAAGAAGAGAATACCACAACAAAGAACAATATCATATTGCCAACTTTGGTTTTCAAGGCATATTTGTCAATATTCCATTGGATAGTTAGAAAAGCATTATAACTCATTGTGCAACCCCTCTTTCTACACCCTTGGATTTGTGAAAAGTACAGATATGGATGTTTGTGATGAACTATTAGACTTGGCATTATGTCCCATAGTGCTGTCGAGCCCCCGGTCTCTCAAGCATTATCTAGTCCATAAGATATAACCGTTCACTTCATAAGTTCAATGATTGGTTGCCACCTCTACAAAAATGGACTATGTTGAGCTTATAAAGCTAGAAATGACCATTGTCTTTTGTTTGGAAACAAGGACAATGCCTAGTAATGTACAACCTATCAAGGCTCATTTGCATTGGTCACCTTTGGATCACGCTTTCTCCAAGTGTGATATGTCAATCTTCAATTGCACAAAAGCCAAATGAGGAACTGCACCACGTGTAGGGTTGGATCATTTTTTGACCAAGAGACTATGCAAACTTCATTGCATTCACTGTTGATGTAACCTCTATCTTTGCAGAGCCTCCCTTTCTTTGGTCTAAAGTCAATATAATTTCTTTCAATAGTTATGCCCCTTATTAAGAGTTGTTAAAGGGTACATAGTCATTAAATTGACACAATTTTTGGTGTAAAAAATGGTGGTATATATCTTCACAAACGTGTAATTTCAGGCCACAAACTAGGACAGGTATGGAATTAAGTTTCAGACAGAGCGTCCTGAGATGTGCCAAAGCATTGGAATACTGTCAATTTAACTAAATTGACATTCATGAGAGAGAATTTGTACAGATAGCTGACCAAAACCCAATGCAAGAAATGGCTACTTTGTACCACCACAATGACTTTGATCTTAGCAAAGATGTGGTGTAAGAGCATCCCCACTCCAACTTGGCAAAAAGACACTCCAAGTGGCTCTTTGGAGTGTTCGAGAAATGCGGCTGGGTCGTGGGAAGGGAGTGTGGTCCACAGCAACACGGTGAACCCCACACTGCAACATTGTTTCGCGATTTAAAAGACTAACTATTAAAATTTTAATTCATTGAGAGAAATGAATTAAGTGACTAACTTCCTTTGCTTCTGAAGTCAATTCCATTTTGAAACATTGATGGACAAGGTGGAGAGAATCTCTTTATATACACATGGGGTGGTAGGAAGTAGAACAACCCATGTGGGATAAATAATATTAGAATTGGTAAGAGCTCAACCACTCATAGCTAAGTCAAAATAGGAATTGTGTTAAAAATAGAATTTTAGACCTAATTTAGGCATAGTAGAATAACTTTTTCTAAAAAATTTTGAACTAAAGAAAGTTGTTAAATTAATATAAATTTCACCTCAAACAATCCGTTTGAGATTTGAATCTTCCAATAAAAAGTTATGGACAAATTTCAGAGAGGATGCTTGAAAATGTCAAAAAAAAATTCCCTTCCACCCCCTTTGTGAATTTTGTCCATAAATTTTGATTAGAAAATCCAAATCTCAAACAGATTTTTGGAGGTGAAATTTATATTTATTTAACAACTTTTCTTAGTTCAAATTTTTTTAGAAAAAGTTATTGTATTGTGACTAAATTAGGTCTAAAATTCTACTTTCAACACAATTCTAACTTTTTACAATGAGGAGTCAAGCTCTTTTATTCTAATTATCCCATACTTTTTGAGGGCTCACGATGAACAATGGATTTCTCTATAAAAGCTACCTCTCCAACCTTACTTTTTACCATCTACCCATGAAACTATTCATTCATGTTGTCACCCAATTTAAATTGATGATAATTGATTGTAATAGGAATAGTAACATTGGTATATAAATCATTTAAGTTGATTTATTTCTTAGTTATTAGGAAAACGGCAGTAGCCTGGTGTGCCTAATACAGTAGGTTGTCATGCGTAGCCTGGAGCTCGTTCGTGGGGAAACCTGCCTGGAAACATGCGCTCCGTACCTCGGTTCATGTGTCCTCTGACATACCCAGCCACGGGGAACGAACACTACTTTTCCGTCCGCTCTCCAGTTTCTGCCGCGCCCGGCCACTCTCTGGGACTTGCCGTGCCTGCCGTGGAGCACGCATTTTGACTGGGCACGGCCATTTGCCCAGTTTGAGTCACATGTTGAGTTGGAGTGGGGATGCCCTAAGAGCATCCCCACTCCAACTTGGCAAAAAGACACTCCAAGTGGCTCTTTGGAGTGTTCGAGAAATGCGGCCGGGTCGTGGGAAGGGAGTGTGGTCCACAGCAACACGGTGAACCCCACACTGCAACATTGTTTCGCGATTTAAAAGGCTAACTATTAAAATTTTAATTCATTGAGAGAAATGAATTAAGCGATTAACTTCCTTCGCTTTTGAAGTCAATTCCATTTTGTAATATTGATGGAGATGGAGGAGAGAATCTCTTTATATACACATGGGGTGATAGGAGGTAGAACAACCCATGTGGGATAAATAATATTAGAATTGGTAAGAGCTCAACCACTCATAGCTAAGTCAAAATAGGAATTGTGTTAAAAATAGAATTTTAGACCTAATTTAGGCATAGTAGAATAACTTTTTCTAAAAAATTTTGAACTAAAGAAAGTTGTTAAATTAATATAAATTTCACCTCAAACAATCCGTTTGAGATTTGAATCTTCCAATAAAAAGTTATGGACAAATTTCAGAGAGGATGCTTGAAAATGTCAAAAAAAAATTCCCTTCCACCCCCTTTGTGAATTTTGTCCATAAATTTTGATTAGAAAATCCAAATCTCAAACAGATTTTTGGAGGTGAAATTTATATTTATTTAACAACTTTTCTTAGTTCAAATTTTTTTAGAAAAAGTTATTGTATTGTGACTAAATTAGGTCTAAAATTCTACTTTCAACACAATTCTAACTTTTTACAATGAGGAGTCAAGCTCTTTTATTCTAATTATCCCATACTTTTTGAGGGCTCACGATGGACAATGAATTTCTCTATAAAAGCTACCTCTCCAACCTTACTTTTCACCATCTACCTATGAAACTATTCATTCAATTTGTCACCCAATTTATATTGATGATAATTGATTGTAATAGGAATAGTAACATTGGTATATAAATCATTTAAGTTGATTTATTTCTTGGTTATTAGGAATATGGCAGTAGCCTGGTGTGCCTAATACAGTAGGTTGTCATGCGTAGCCTGGAGCTCGTTCGTGGGGAAACCTGCCTGAAAATTTGCGCTCCGTACCTCAATTCCTGTGTCCTCTGACATACCCAGCCACGGGAAACGAACAGTATTTCCCCGTCCGCTCTCCAGATTTTGCCGCGCCCGGCCACTCTCTGGGACTTGCCGTGTCTGCCGTGGAGCACCCATTTTGGCTGGGCACGGCCATGTGCCTAGTTTGAGTCACATGTTGAGCTGGAGTGGGGATGCCCTAAGCTTGTGTTATGCTCATCCAGGGCTGAGTTGCCACTTGCTTTCCTCGACTGCTGCTTTTGATTCTGACATCTGGAGTGCAACATCAGTTTGAGGATAACTTCTGTCACCAGCGGATAACATTTGGTAACAAGAGCATCATTGTGTACTTGAAAACATGGCCTGGAGCAACAGGAATGGCTATGACATCAGAGCATCTGCAATGGAGCCCCTCTATATGGCCCGGTATCGGTATAACTAACTTTTGAACGGTAAATAATTAGAACTTGAAAATTGTCTCATTGGAAGCGCATCGGAAAAAACTTGGAGAAGGTTCAAGAAAATTAAAAATTAAACATTGGACAAGTACTTCAAAAGCAAGGTAAAAATCTGAAATTATAGAGGTCTTAGCAAATCACGGTTACCAAAGCAACATTTGGCCATTGACCCTCTAGATATGACCAAATGTGGAGGGTCAATGACCAAATGTTGCTTTGGTATCCGTGATTTGCTAAGACTTCTATAATTTCAGATTTTTACCTTGCTTTTGAAGTACTTGTCCAATGTTTAATTTTTAATTTTCTTGAACCTTCTCCAAGTTTTTTCCGATGCGCTTCCAATGAGACAATTTTCAAGTTCTAATTATTTACCGTTCAAAAGTTAGTTATACCAATACCGGGCCATATAGAGGGGCTGCATTGCAAACCCTCTCAGGGCTTTTGTTTTGTGCTAAATTTCTCTCAACCCACCAAAAATTGGCCTCTGACAAGAGTTCCCTCTATAAATTAGCCTATACAACAAGTTCAACAAATAGGCACATGGCCCAAAAAAGAACTTTGTACAACATGTGACTAGGAGTATAACACAGAGATCAAAACCAAACATTAACCCTAGGATAGACTGGTCACCATGGAAATCATCCTGTTTAATACCATGTGAATGATTTGCTTAAAAAAAAAAATCAAGAGCACTCATTGGAGGTCAAACTATTGTACAAGACCTTCCCTTTTCACACAAAATTTCAAGGATGAACATTTGCACTTCTATCTTAAATGAAAAGATTCTCTATCATCCATCAAACACTTAGTGTCCACAACAACGTTACATGATTAAGATGCATTTCTTTATTCTTGTCAACATACCAACCAGGGTTTGTTTTTTTTGCACTATAGCAGTGCTCCCTGCAGAGAATGGGAGACGGTCCCTCCAAATTTAAACCACTATGATTCTGCCACAATAGTGGAGTTTGACACCATGGTGCCAGAAAAACAAACCCTGCTACCAACATGTTTGTCCGTACAAAATATGAGGAAGTATGTTTGGCATAAAGAGAATCATCCAATCATGAAGACTTCTTATTCAACTTTTGGCTAACTAAACATGAAGACAAGGAGTTCCTATCTTATTGCCAACATTCCAACCACTGTTAGCATGGTTGCAAATTAAAGTCAAAAGTATGATTTTGAATCCCTATGGAGAGGACTGCACACAATACCCATTGTGTGCATTCCTCTCCATACCATTTGGTCCATTCTGTGCCATTTGACCAAATATGACCTCCCATCTCATTATTTGCAGAAGTTCTTGCAAATAATGAGAGCTGCCCAACATCCAGTTCTGAGTTGAGGTACATGTTAGCATAAATAGCTCCTTCAACAAGATTTCAGTAAATTTTATTTCGAATTTGGGAAACAAATCACATCATTCACACCTTGTGGATAAGGCCAATAGGAGAGTTTGTGAGAGGGCCTCCCACAGGTATGTCACTGTAATAAAATTAATATTCAGACAAACCCTACTTGATAGGCAGTGCCAATAACACCAGAATCCAAAATTTGCAGAGATTAAATAATTTAAAGGACATTACTCTCACCGTCTGCATCTTCCAAATTGTAAGTTACAGAGCTTCAGCAAGCTTGGAGAATCATGATCATGGCAACTGTCATAGAGCCTAGCCGGTCGTACAACAGCATGAATTTAGCAAATGTATGCCTAGCCGGAAGTTTGCCAAATGAAGGTCCTCAGCATTACTTGCACCTCAAAGAGAATGTAGTAAGGTGGGTACACCCAAAACCGCCACTTTTTGCTACTGAGCCTAGTTACTACTATTAGACTGGTCAAATTTTCATATATTCTTGTTGGCAAGTGAAAGGAGGTTCCAACGCACCAGAGAACGTGGCATTTGGACATCGTATGCAAAAGTTATTAAGGGTCAAAGTTTGTTTCTGAAAACGCTCCATCCAAATAGGTACATAACTGATTTTGGAAATGTACACAACCTGTAGATGGCGCTTTAAGGTCAGGTGCCATTTTGGGGGTGCCTACCTTAACCCCTTTAGGATGTTAGCAAGTGTACGCTTTTGTATACTACGTTGTAAAATACAGTCTGACTCACATTAAAGTCTGAAATCTGAAAATGTGATAGTGCATAACTTTCCATCAGTAGATTAATAATTTTATCTAAAATTTTGCACTTTTGTCTCACATCCCAAGACTTGAATTGAATTTCAGTAATTAATGAGAAGAATCACATGTTGAAAAAAAGGAGAGAAGCAATGAGCCATCCACTTACATTTGCCCACCTCAAACCATACAACAAAACACATTAAAGCTCACTACACATTTAATGGAAAGCAAAAACATTGGAAAGAGGACCCAATTAAGGCAAGGCATACTGTATTGTATAAAAATTCGTAGGCCAATTTGGGCTGCTAACATCCTCAAGGGGTTAATTGGATGCATGAAGTATGAAAGCTCAATTTTTGAATGTGAGCTACATTTTAGATCCTCTGAAGCTCCTTCACAATGCACGTGGTGCTGAGGACTTGAAATGCATTGATCCTTAGAAAGTAACCATGCCTAATTGAGCCCCTTAACCCCTCAACGCCCAAGGGGCTGAAAAGTAACCTCTCATAGTTTGGAAGCCCAATTCAAAGTGATGTAACTTTTGCATCCAATGTCCAAATTCAAAAAAACTTGTTGGTAAAGTTGCGCATATTAGTCTAGTTTATGTGATAAAATTTTCAAACCAATATAAGATGAATTGAGTTTGTGACAGCCATTTAAAGTTCACAGGTTCAATTTGATTTCAGCACATTGCATTGTCATGGCTACAACTTTGGGGGCTTTTATCTCCTTCATCCAATGGGGTTTTTCAATAAAATTTGTTGGATTTTGTTCCTCTAGACATCTAATTAATGTGGTAAAATTTTCATGGCCAGTCAAGTTGTTCTGAATGTTTGGGAGCTATTCGAAGTTCAAAACCCTAACATTTTTTGGTTAGTGTGAACTTCGGCAGCTTGTTACTTTTTCATACTGTGTCTGCTTTCAAATTATTTTGAGGAGAAAGTTGCGCATACTTGTCTAGTTTGTGTGGCTAAAATTTTGTATCAATCAAAGTAGTATTAAGTGACTGAGAAGCATTTTAGTAGAAGTAGGTTCAGCCTTAGATGTATTTTTTGCACCCTTTTTTGCTATTTTTCTTTTACATTTCAAAGTCATTTTACAAACACAATGTTTTAATTTAATGAATTTTTTTTCACCAATGTGTTTATATGTTGATTTCAAACCACTTTCAAGTGTAAAGTTTTTTCATTTGAGTAGGTTTAGAAATCAAATTTCACCTCCAAATGTGTTTTAAGGAAAATTTCAGCATCTTTTTTCAACACTAAAACATTATAATCTTGCAATCTATGAGGTCAAATGACTCCAAACTTGATCCACGTCATCTACAATATGCACACTACAAGATTGTACGGTTGAGATTTTGATACCTTCATGACATGTAGAATTATAAGGCTTGAAAAGCAATGATGTTTTTAAGCCCAAAATGGTTGTGGGCCTTGAGGGATTAAGTTTCTAAAATCAGCTTGTACAAATTCTTGCCTAAAATGTTCAACCTCTATCCATGAGAGCCTAGGATAACTTTTAGGTACACCTATTTTCAGCACTTTGGCAATTCATAGTTTTTTCATATGGGATTAAGTTCCTATAAGAGTACCACTTTTTGAACATACTAATTAGGTGATTTTTGTTTAAATCTTCCAACATTTGTCTATTTTGTTCATTTTGATCAATTAAAAAGACTATAATATGAAGAAAAAAAAATCCTGCATGTAAATGAGATCAAGATGTACATTCCTGATGAATTTTAAAAAAAAGTTTAAATTATTTTTGGATCTATTGAACGTGTTGGTATAAACTACTAAATTTTGAAATTTGTAGGCATCATTGTGCACAATTTATTAAATTTTTTATTGATAAAATAAATTATTTTATACAATGCACAATTAAATGTAAGTCATGTCCATGAATGATATTAAAATGAAATTGTTTGATATTCCAAATGCTTGATTGTGAGGATTCTAGATAAATAAGACACAACGTATTTTTTCAACTTGAAAAATCCATTAAAAATACTTAAATTTTTTTGATTATAATGAATTTTTTTCCTTGATATGTTTTAAGTGTAGATAGTTAAAATCACATTTGATGAAGTCATACTTTATTGTAAGTAAAAGATGGACTTGCTTGACACACCGATGTAGGCTGAAATTGTACTGAAGACAACTTTTTTGGGTACCCCAAGTGAAACTTTACCCTATGGTGTTCCAAAAACGCATTAGTAGAGCATATAGAGTCCTCTTATGACTTCCAACAACATTCAACAAAAAATTACACAATTTAGTCATAGGAACAATGCTCAATTGCTTATTCAGACACATTTATGTGTAGTTATCTCAATGAATCTAAACATCCAATGAATGCAAACAAGAGAATTGTTTCACATTCATACCGAGTACTATTTAGACAATTTCAATTGTTAGAAATGAGATACACAAGCAGTTTTTCTTTGGTAATGCGAACATGTATAGGTTTAAGTTGTACAAAACTCAGCCTTTGAAACTGAAAATTGCCAATGAAATGAAAATTTCTCTTCACTGACTTAACTTATGGCATCCAACTATAGAGAATTTTGCCAAATATGCTGAATTCACATTCAGGTCATTAGGTCAATAGGTTATTTTCAGCCTCCAATGAGCGAGAAGCGACAGCTCCATAATGAAAAACGATGGGTTCGCTATAGTGACACTCCTGTGTACACTTGTGCATCCCAATTCGTTGTCAAGATGGAAACTCTATTTAACACTAGTTTGTTTTATTACTTGCTGATAGTTGAATCACAATTTCCAAAGTTTCTTTACCCGTTCACATGCACTTGAATTTTTCAGACAAAGCAGAATTGTAGACCGTCCTGCAATTCTCGTCATTTATCTCCAGCGTCAAGTATTTCAGGAGACAAGGACCGAATGCCACTCAGACAGCAGAATTTATGCGAAGTATCAGAATTTTGAGTACTTCATTTTTGCACAAGATTTCTATGGCCTGTATGTGTACTTCACATATAAGTTTCAATTCCAGTCATGCAATGCAACTCATGATCTACCTGGTCCCAAATGTGATTTTCACATTTCATTATGATAAAAATTCAAATTCAACACTGGTTTAAACTCACTTTTTTGTCTCTAAATTATTTTGGGTACATTTTTGCAAAATTTAGACACTCTAGAGAACATGGCTACTTGTGTTACTAGCAGTGGATCTATAATTACAGCATCCCCATATTCAGCAAAAATATTGCCAGGATGTAGAGGCAGTAGAACAAATAACCAAAAAACTAGCAGCGCAACATCATTCTAACATTCCCCAATCCACTGAAATACCACTGAAACCAGCGTCAAACATCATGCCCAACTTTTTATTGTATACAAAATATGGTATATTCACGAGCCAGACTAAAACTTAATTGCTAGAAACCCAATTGAGAGATTTTCCAGTTATTGCAGAAATTATGACATTATTTTGAGATTATTCTACCTACTTGTCAATTCAAAATTCATAGTGTGATCTGTGCCATTCCCACAATAAAAATAAAAGTTAAAATAATTTTAATTTTTTAATTCATAAAAAACTTTGAAATTCAATCATTTTCACACTGTAGGTATAAACCTAGCAAAGCGCTTTCCGATGATACCAAGAACATGACCGGGGGACGCATAGTTACAGGAGATCTCAACATAACAAACAAACAAACAAACACACTAATTTAAAGTATGGACTAGCCCTTCCAAATATATTTGTGACTTTTCACTGGTTTATGAGTAGAGCTTGAAATTACTATCATTGGGAGGTCGTCCAAAAGTACTTTTAAGAATAGGCACATGAAAACTCAAATTTTAAAAATGGGAAATCAAAACAAATCTCTTCAAAATTGCGCTAATTGTCAAAAATTATAAGGGCCTTGGCAAACCATGCTTAAGAAAAGCAAAATCATGCCAATGTTTCACTTTCAATTATTTGTATCTCAATACTTACTTCTCCATTCAGTGAATGCAAATGAGTCGTTTCTCAATTCTCACCACCGGCAAGCCTAGAAAATTTTGGATTATATGACTTTTCACCAACGGAAAGTGTGGGTATTTCTGGATTATGTACCAAATTCAGTGGAAATTGAATAAGATTTTCATTGCAGAATCTCTGCCGCTGCTTGTTTCTGGGTTCCAAGAGTTTCTTGCGATCCAGTTTGAACTTATATTCACGATAAAAATTAGGGTTCCTTGGCCCCCATTTTCAATTCCTATGCATCTTTTCTCGCTTTCCAATCTCTGCTGAGTAAGTTAGATCGTTGTGACTTGTGACCCGTTCTACAGCTCGTTGTCTTATTGCTTGCAGACGACGTTCCTCCGAACCCTAATATTGCATTGTGATCACTTTAAAGTAGAAGTCGGTCTCGCAAGCCACTTGTCCCATACGGTTTGGCGAGCTTCGTATTTTCTGTTTTATATACCTATCTTGGACCCCGTCTTCTGTCTCTTCGGAGACATCTGATAAAATTGGAACGATACAGAGAAGATTAGCATGGCCCCTGCGCAAGGATGACACGCACAAATCGAGAAATGGTCCAAATTTTTTTCTCTGTCACCTGTTTGATTATTCTATTTCCATTTCCCTACTTTAAGTGTGTTTCTTGTATTGGAATTCGATCGAGGGTTTTAGGATTCCTAAACCCCAAACCCTAAATAAACCGGTTGCAAAGAGTCGGATACAAAATGCGGGGTTGAATTTCTGTGTGTTTCTTGAATTGGAATTCGATCGAGGTTTTGGAGGGTTTGGAGGGTTTAAGGATTCCTAAACCCCAAACCCCAAACCGGTTCATGTGGATTGCCCAGCAAGATATATGGTCAGTGAGTGGGTTGGTCAGTGCGATGGTTTTTGTTAACTTGAACCTCGTATGCTGAATCCCGTTTGTTAAGATCGCATGTAGAGGACGATCTCGACCTAATTTTGTATGTGTACAGACTGACCCAGAACACGAGATGCCGGAGGAGCCACGACATTTTGCAAGAGCACTGAAGCGAGCACCGTCACTTTCAAAGAAAAAAAAGGTACACTGAAGCAAGCCATGCGCTTTGCATACGTGCAAATGCCATTCCTGATTCCTTTGTATTGCATCTCTCGATTTTCTTCGGAAGTCATATGTATTCTCTGTGCGGTTTCGCCAATTTGTGTCTTGTTGTCAAATTTTTAATGTAGAGAATACTACTCGCATCACTTCAACCATTTCAAGCAATATGTTGGAGGGTGATTTGGAGGAGATCTGCAGGTAAGGAGAGTGTACAAATCTGTGGAGATCAAATCTTTTTTTATCGCATTGAGAGAATTTCCTTTGCAGTTTCAAAAGTGGGAGGTTATAGACCATTGTGTGTGACAGGATACAAACCCCGGTTCCATTCAAAGTGCAGTAGCCAAGTCATGCTTTCATCACTTGCTAATAAGTTCAAAGAATCGCTTTCATCACTAGCTAATAAGTTCAAAGAATTGTGTGAATTATTATTGCTAAGTATCAGTATAGGAGATGGTTTCAGTCCCCTAACGATTTATATCATTGACCTCATGGAAATCCCAGTCTGTTCCGCAAGTCCTGCTTTCAACTTATGCTTCAATGGTCCTCATAGTCATAGTGATCGAAATCTCAGGTGTGCAATGGCAGCAAAGCTGTTGGCTGTGTCTGTATGTGTTTGTTGACGCCTGGTGTCTGTTCTTCTTTGCTGAGGGTTGTCTATTCGCTCTGGTGCTCTGGTGCAGTGGTGCAGAGCCACTTGATTTAGGGAGCATTTCAAACCGAGAATGTCTCCATAAAAAATTTAATAATTTTCACAGCAGAGGTCCAAATGCCACCAGACAAAGTCCATGCACCCCTCCTTGTAGAGAGCTTTCCAACGGTACTAAGAACGCAACCAGGGGCACATGATCTCACCAGATCTATCTCATGACAAACAAAACAAATAAACATCCTATCTTAAGGTATGGACTAGTGTGCCTTGTGTTGATGCCACAATAGAGAGATCATGTGACTAGACATACATAGAGAGATCGTGTGCACTCAGAAGGACTCACCATCTCCTCTGGCTGCTGCAGATGCAGCGCCTTGAAGTCGAACATCTTGGCCACTCTCTATGTGAAGCTCTCGTGAATTGTATAGAAGTTCAAGTTCTCACAGTGACGAAGTTGAAATCACTCTCTGGAATGCAACAGAAATATCGCACTCAATGCATGCAAATCCTGGTAACTGCAGCACGTGATGAGGAAACCACCAAAATCAGCAATCACAATTCCACTAAGGTAGTGTGCTCTAAAAGTGCCCATCTTCTTGAAACCGCCCCTATTTTTAGGTGAAGAATGGAGATGGGGTGATCCTTAAATGGACCAGTTTAGCAATTGAATGCATTGAGGAAAAATTGTTTTTCTATTGCAAGAGCCAATCATTGTCTTTGATTTCTGCACATCTCTTTACAAGTTGCAAGTGGACAGATTTTGGAAGACCTATGGTCACAAATAGGTGCCTATGCCCTGAATCTTTTGAAAATTCATAAGTAATTCAAAAATGCTTGGAAAAATACAAAACCACTTGTGTTAGGTACCACATCTATTTTTCTATCCCTGAAAAATGATCTAAAAATATTTTCGTCCACGAAAGACTAAAAAAGGCAAACCAGCCCTTAAATGGTCGCTTTAAGAGCATACTACCTTAGCATACAAGGTGACCTTCGCAGACAACATGCATGCACTAAGGTAGGAGGTCCATAAACCGCTCATCTAAGAGCTGAAGCTGATTTTTGGGGAAGTATAACTTCTTAAAATATTTTTCAGTAAATTTTCCTTGAAAGGCAAGAGAAATTGGTATCTAACCCAAGTTGTTTCATATTTTTTGAAGCTTTGTAGAATTAGTTATGAATTTTTGAAGTTCCAGAAAAGTGCATTTTTGTGGGCTCTAAAACCGACCACCTCCTCAAATGCACACCACTTGTACATTGGAAAGTGCAAAATGTACCTCTAGAGCCTGATTGGTTTTAGAACCCGCTCCATTTTAGGACCTCCTACCTTATGTACTTGCGGATTATATGATCAACTTACCCGTCGCCACCACCATTCATTTCGTCGCCTCCACAGTATATATGCAAGAATGTCCACTGTTTTATAGCGGCCATGATACCGACCAAAAACAGTCGGCTCTGGTTAATCGCCCTTGACCAGCTGCATTTATTAACAAAAATCGGGCGTAGAAATTTCAATTCACATCTACGTTTTGTCCAGTTTTTGCTGCTATTTAAATTCGGGTGCTACTCCGTGCATTTTTTAAAATGGACCTCCGGCATAACCACGTCCACCCAAAAATCCACTACTCTTTCGCTGTGACACATCAGCGTCCATGTAGGATCGGCTTTCTCCAAACACCGTCTATCTAAGGTGGAAACATCCTAAACCATCCATGTATCCAATTCCGTCACCATGTACCAATAAAGTACATTCTTACTATAAATATGTACACCCTTGGTACATCGTGATGGAATTGGATATATAGATGGTTTAGGATGTCTTCACCTTAAATGTGCGCAGAGTTTGCCCTCTACCAACAACCGCAACTTTGTACGCCCCTTAAGCAACTAAAATGTGATTGATATTAATGTCCACCAAGTAAAAAAACTGAATCTAAGAAGGTGATTGATTACAGTTTAGGATGTTATTAGAGGTTTTGTTGTTTTGTTTGATCCATGTGTTCTTGGAAGGAATGTCTTTTTACACCGTGACGAGAATGTAGTAATTGGGCACGTGAAGTATGAAAGCTCAATTATGAAAGCTCAATTTTTGAAATGTGAGCTACATTTTGGGTCTTTTAAAGCTCCTTCAAAGTGCAAGTAATGCTAAGTGTTGACCAATAGCAAATCAAATCGGCATGTGAAATTGTCAAAGTCTCCTAGTTTAAAATTTGAAGAGATTTTTAAAGTGACTATACAAGTGTTCTTCTATTCATGCCTCATTCTTTGTTGCTTTGAGGTTCCAAATGTGTTGTTTCCTACTAACTCTATGATCCATTATAAGGACCTATAGCATATTGATTTTCAAAATTTATAACATATTCTTGAATAGCATAAAAATCTAATTCTATATGCAACATCTTTGACTACAATTTACTAATCTATTTGAACCCAAATTTCACTATGTAACCACAAGAAGATACCAAAACTCTTTTATTGTTGATTTAAGGTGCTACTATCCAAAAGATTCATTGAATGCAAACCTGAAGATTGCCTCACTTTCATACCATCTAGACTTTATTAATTAAACTGGAAGTATTTATAATGATTTTTTAATTTTATTTTTAATTTATGAGGCCCTTCGAAACAAAACAAAAATACAATGTCTTTTCCTTGCAATACAATCATCAATCAATGGATGCATGCAACAATGCAAAGTCCTAGTTAATTAAATTGAATTTTTTTCCTACTTTGAAAGATGAGATAAGGATTAGCCTCTTGTACGTTTTCTTTTTTCTTTTTTCTTTACATAATTGAAAGAATACCATTCAATAGAAAGAAAAGAATAAAATACTCCATCACTCTATCTAGTACATTGAATAGGGATTTTAAAGGGACCGATACTAATTAATTAAAATTATACACTATATAAATATCTACCTTTGTTGTACATCAAAAGTTATTGAAGTGTTCAAGGGTTGTACATCATGTTTCAAACATCTACAATTTTCTACAATAAGTCCCTTTAATTTTTTGGTTCTCTTAATATCCCTATTCAATGTGGATATTAGAGTTGATTCTTTTACAGGTTTTTATCCGAGTTTTTATCTATAGCAAAAGAGGGTGATTTTTTATAATTGCTAAAGAATGTTGAAGTATCTGCATCTAAATTCATGCAAATAAGTATGGTTCTAGTCATCAAAATATGTCACATTTGTTCAGTCTTCTTGGCAATGAAAAGAAGATTTTTTCTTTTTTTAAACATGTTGTTTTTTAGTACTATATGAAGAAACTACTATGCAAGTTAGCCAATTTCAGCAAGGAGGTATCAAAATTGAATTTCTATTCTTACTGGATATTGAAAGGTCATATTACACTCACCCAATTTCAAGGTACATGTACATAATATTTTTTGACAAAAGTTACTTAATTCATGTTGAAACTAAACCTCAAGTAGGATATGAATTTTCAACAAGCTAATTGTATATGTACACAAAATTGACTCTAAGCTCACTTGCTCATTGTGTAAGTATGTTAGTTAAGAATCTACATGGAAATTTTTGTTAAAATGGCGGTATTTTGTGTGCCATTTTCAAACCACGCAATCTGAATTGTAAAGTGTAATCTAGGATTGATGTAGATTTCATACATCTAAGAATGATACAGATTTCAGACATCTAAGACGTTTGTACATTTCAGACTATCCAATTTAAACCGTAAAACCTGCTAAAGTAGTGGGATGGCATCATTTTAATCCCTAAAGGTTAGAGACTAGGTTTTCACCAAAAACGTTCCAAAACTGCTACTTCTAATACAAGTACCAACTTTTTGAATTGGAAAAAAAAATGTAACCATAGGATCTTGTATTAAACTAGTTTAAGAAGTTGTAGAAAAAATTTCAGAAATTTTCACCGTGTGGATTGCAAGATAATAGCATTTGAATTGACAAAAATCCATTTTTTGTCTCTGTGAAAATCCGGGCAGCTACACTTCACAAGGTCTCATTTGTATGAAAAAATGTCGAGAAAAATGTCCAAAATGATGGTTACTCTTTGGATTCATTCTTCAAGGCAGGTTGGCTACATTCTTGAAAAATTTCAGATCATTTGGAATTGTAAAACATATAGGAAAAAAATAGTAAGTAGGAAGAAGTAGAGAATGTTCACAACACTAAATTGTTAAGAATTTAAATATAAAATTGAATTTTTTTGATCCCAATGGTTGTAATATCGAAATAAACAATCTAAATCCAATCTTTCTTTTTTTTTCAAAAATATTAAAAATTGAGTTAAATAAAGGATTTCAAAGTTTATTTTAGAGTAGAGATTCCATAACTACCCTCAAACTAAAACTTCTCATAACTTTCATCTCATTAATCAAAATGGAATGAATCAAAGCTTCTCACGTATATATAAATCTAAAGAACCAATTTCAAATTTTTATTTAAAAAAAATGATTTTTAAAGAAGTTTTTTCAGCTGCCCGGGTTGCCTGCCGACCAATGAAAATGACACATCATGCAATAACTTTTTAACCATGTAGTCAAAAGTTATGAAAATTGTTGGGCCTTAAAGCTACTCCTTGGACACATCTTGTGTAAAAATTTCAAAGAAAAAACAACAAAAATCTGGTCATAGTGAGCTGCCCAAAATCGCTATATTGTCAAAAAAACCCCGGTGTTTGGTCCTTTAGGGGTTAACGAAATTACCCATCTATATAGGTCGATTGGTTTTAGTTAATGACCGACAGACTTGAAATTACGTTAAAATTTCAAAATTAGTTCAAAATTTCCCGTTATCACCGTCCCTTCTGCAAGAAGACTCCATCCCATCATCGAAAATAAAATCAGTAATTCACAAGCGCCCATTCCTCTGTACAAGGATTGATTGAATCTTCATTCATCATGCGATTGAAGCTTCTGCAACGATCCATGTCGATCCGAATATTTTAAAGCACATTCAAAGTTTGCAAACTCCAGATCTATAAAAAATCCTGCATAAACCCTGGCGCCTGTTCTGCCAGGACCCGCTTTCCCTGAGATCCCCAAATCCACCTGTCCGCACTTCGAGCGTTTAACTTCTTGTGGCACATGGTCAACTTCGGAAGCTCCTTCTCTTGTCAACCAACTCCATCTTCACTCACAAGAGTCGCATGCACTTGCATTCAAGCTTGCTCCTTTAACTTAATTACTAACGGTCAGTGTGGAAATCGAGCAGCTATACTACACTGGCTTTCGACAATTTTGCATCTTACTAAGTTAGCTGGAAAAACGCTAGATTCAGTGGACTCACTAGCTCAAACGGTCAAATCCAAACCTGGAACTTCATTAACATGAACGGCCAAATAATAGAGACAAACTCTGAATATGCACGAACTGCATCAGAGTTATCTAAAGTTTGATACACAGGCGGAATCCAAAATGGTCGAATTTTGAAGAATTCCGTGGTCAATTGTCCAGTGATGCTAGAATTATATACACCAGGATACACCAGGAATGAAATTTGGACACAATTATCCAATTTCCATCATTGGATATCTCTTGAGATACACCTGCAATAATCAACATGGACGTGAGATAGCAAATAATTATATTCTGATTGAGCATCTGAAACACTGAAAATTGTTCAAGTGGTGAGTAGTAAACCTCAAATATGTTAAATTGGCAAATCTTAGTGTGCTTAATCTATATGATGTTCAAGTGCTGAAGTTTACGACTTAATATTTTACTGCTCAGATGGGTTTTAGTTGCCAACTACAAACTCACCGTTCTAAAGCCGTCTAGAGCTGCTATAGACGTGGGATTCCAGACGAGTGTCTCAAAACCGAGATGAGCATCTCGAGATCGATCGCGCCAATTTTGCAATATTGTACCAATGTAAAGACTACGGCTGTTAATTAGTGACAAATCAGTTGTGCATGATCTTGTAGATTTTCAGTAGACTGACGGAAGCAACCCAGAGTTTGAAAATGCACCATCTCTACCTCCTGCTTTTTCTCAAATGCTGTGTCAGCATATATCCGTCCATCGGCCATAAAGCACAAGCTGTGAACAGCTGTGTACCAAATTGCTGGAAGTGCTTCCAAGCTTGCTCCCATTGGAATAATGAAGCTAGTAAGTTGCATCGTGAACCTTAATTAAGTTCCGTAGGGGGTACTCCATGACGATGCTGGCGGTGCTTGCACACATCGAAGACATGGATATTGAGGTGGTTGACAAAAGCTGACCGAATTTCCTGTGCAATCAGTCCTCGGATCCTTCTCTCTTAAAAGCTGGCCTTGCTCGACCGGTGCCGCCTGGGGCAGGCAGGAAGCCGCAGAGTTTTTCTTAGGCACGATCTTTTGCCACTTGGGTAAGGTAGACAAGCCTATTATCACCCTGATTTGTAATCTGAATATCTTGGGGCCAATTCCAAGATGGGGACATATTTTTCAGAGGTGTGCGCTTGTTTCACGGATCAAACCCAAGAGGAATTATAATTTTTTGATTAAAATTGTAATTTATGTGAATTTCTAAAATGGTCTACTCTGAAATTACAAAACTGTCCTTACAGTGGAGTCATAAACGTCTCATAAACACCCCATAATCGTCTTCCATGTATCTATTGGCACTTAAGTTCCCACCAAGATTGACATGTTACCCATTTTGGCATTACTGCACTTATTTTGTCAAAATCTTGAAGGGATTTGGATTTTTTGGGGATAAATTTGGATGGACGAAATTGGGGCCAAATGTAGGAGATGGAATTAAACAACTGACAAAATTGGGCTAATTCACTTTATAACCAAAATATATTGGCTATTTTTTGAAAATGAATTTTTCATTTTGAAAGGTCAAAATAGTCACATTATTGTTGTATTTCAACATAAGTAGACAAATTATTTCTAGGTATCACCTAGTTTTGATATAGGTATCATCAAGTATCACCCAAGTATCACATGAGTATTGAAGAAATAGTTGGTGTCTTCACCAAAATGATAAAAAGAAAACTATCAAGAACAATTGTAGCAAAAAGTCAATGGTGGGGAAACTTTTTCCTAGATGTTGACTTTATCCCAAACTACAATTTTTTTTTTAGGATTAATTTTTTAATAAAGTGTAGGACATTGCCACCCATAACGCAGCCATATTGTCTTGTTGGAATTTCATATCTATACTCCCTCCATTCCATAATACTAGTCACTTTTGGTAGTAATGAAAGTATTAAGGATTTGGCAACGATTATTTTAGTGCATGTTATAATTAAATGAATCTAGAGTGATTGCACAATGTGTCCTCTTAAGTACAAAACAAGTGGAAGCGGCTATTAATTACAATCAAGGAAATATCAAATGTAGGAGATTGCAATAGAAAATACAAAATGCTACACATAAATAAGAATAAACTTTATAGAGAAGGAAGCCCTTATAAGCAAGTGTACAACTACCTTGCCCTCTAGGTGTGTTTAAATGTGCATAAGAACAACTTGGAATTGGATAGATTCTATGAAAAGTTAAATGTCTTTGGAACTTTGACCCGATCAACTTCAAATTGCTATAAATTTTTTATCTATAAAGTAAAAAACAAACTAGATTTATTTTTCTTCATTTCATTAGCTAATGTAAAAAAATAATGGAATAGTATTTAACCCTAAAATCAAGTTTTAAGGACATTGCTAGAAGGAACAAGTCACTTAGAACAAATGAAAAAACCTAGAAGGACTAATATTATGAAATAAAAGGAATATTTGGCAAGCTTTCTAATTTCTTGGCTTAGACCCTTGTATACAAAATGTGTTCCATAAATAGAAAATTGGCCAATCACAAATGGAGTCACGATTGCTATTATGTGAGCCTAGAATCACGAGCACATATGTTATAGGTGTCAATATTATATAAATCTCTATGATCATGGGATACTTATATTATAGATACCTACATTATAGGTGTTTATACTATAAGCACCTTTAATGATTGTAGGATATCTATTTATACATATACTCAAGGTTATAGGCTCGCATTTTCATGCTCACATGCTAGCGTCATTGATTTGGAGACACCTAGAGCACTTCTCATTCAAATTGCCACATCAATTGGTCATATTGGAGTGGAGATGCTCTTAAAAGCATTTCCCAAATCACTCCTTTAAAAAAATTTACATTAGCAATTTAATTACATACCCTATCCACGCTTGTTCAAGCTTTTTGGACTCATATGTTACTTATTTATTATTAGAGCAATAGGAGATGCAATTGGATAAAGGATGATTTTGGGTATGCATACCTTAGCTAGAGTGCACTACTAGTAGTCGGAAGAGAAATTGTTTGGCACCAAAGTATAATGAAGTTGCTACAAAGCAAGCCTACGAGTTTGGATATATATATGTATTTTTTTAAGAAGCAAAGTAGGTTTGGACTTAGGATAGTTGGTTTAGGAATGATCTTTTCATGAAGACATTTTTAGAGTTTTGGATTTCAAATTTTTTATAATATTATTAAGAAATTTAAAAAACTTATAGTATCATAGGCAACGAGCAATTTTAATAGAAGATAAGTCAATTTTCTTAGGAAATGAATGGATATATATGTTTCAGTCAAGTAAAATTTAAATTGTATATTGTCAAAAAATTAACAGTTTTAGTTTGATGAAAGTTTCACATGCAGTAGTAAGTTTAAGTTTCGAGACAGCTGTATATAGTGGTGTATGGGCCTCTCCATAGATAAATTGTGGAGAAGAAGGGCGTAGAGATCTTTCTTATATTGGTAGTGAAGTTCATTGTTCTTCACCAATCTTCAAAAGTTATGGCATATTTGCAGCAAGGTGGGAATTTGACCACTCAAAGAAAAACGCAGTAATTGTATTCACATCTGCACTTTAGACCTGATTTAAGCATTGTAAATCAACTTTTTTTTAGAAAAAAAGGCCACTACTGAAATCTGGGAAATAAATTTAAATTTCACCTCTAAAAATCCGTTTGTGATTTGGAGTCTATAATAGAAAGTTATAGACAAGAAAAGAGACAAATTATGACAATGTTCTTCGCTAACCTAGTATGAACTTTGTCCATAACTTTTGATTGGAGGTTCCAAATCACAAACAAAAATATTGGAGTTGAAAGGTAATTTGATTTAACATGTTTTACAAGTTGACTAAGTTTTGAAAAAACTTAGTTTCTAATGCTTATATGACGTTTGAAGTACAATTATATCAATTAGTGCAATTGACATGACCTTGAACATTTGAGCTCTTTCATGTACTAATCTAAATATTGCACATAGATTGTTGTATACCTACCTCTCCATTTTTTTAAATCACTTGCCTTCTCACTACAAATCTAACATGAATTAGTTGGTGACAATGAATGAGGTACACAAAGACAAAACAACTTGCCAAATTCTATATTAGTTGAGGTAAAAATTTTGCAATTTAGCAAACCAAAAATTAAATTTCATACCTACTTCTTTCAATTTAATTAAATGTTTGGCAAGGTGTAAAACTTGCTCCTCATCTAAGGTAATAGAATTTTTTATTGATCAACTTTGATTGAAGGAGAAAATACATTTGGGGCCCAATCTTGTTTTGTTGTAGAGAGGTTTCGATGATTTGAAAAAAATATTGGCCATGATCCTTTCTCAAGGAGCATCATATTTGTCATACAAAAAGTTTTCATTCCCATTATGGGAGTGGGACAATTTGATGGAAAGTAAGGTTGTACAAATATATTCAATTAAAAATCACAATATTAGGTCCATGGTAATGTATACTATTGTGTATTAAAAATAGTTTGTTCCATAACATTTTTTATGTGTTCAATATTTGAATTTTTAATAAAAAGAACATCAAATTTTTCTATCAAAGAAAATATATGCTTGTGCTTCAATGTTCATAAGCTAGTGCTCCAAGGCTCTATTCCTAGCTTCATAGCAAACTACAGTTTTGTTGGAACTTAGCTCCATAGGCTCATGTAAATATATTTCTTTGTCTTTTAGCACTATGTTGCAATATCAATTTGGATACCACATGCAAAATTACAAAGGGTCAAAGTTTTTAGAGTGATGATTGCGGTTTTAGGTCATTGGAACATTTTGGGCATTTCACCTAATCTATTGTTGAAAAATATGTGAAAATATGTAGTTCAAAATGTACAATTTGCATACATGAATATAAAAATTGGTTTGGGTTTTATATCATGTATTCAAATTACAAAACTCAACAAGATATTTATATATTCCAAAAACTATCAATTTAAAAATAAATAAATGATTTTTAGAAGTAAAAATGTCCTAATTGTAATACTAAATCAATGGTATCTCTACCAACACTGTAGACAAATGCCTAGCTCTGTTTATCAGCATTAGATGATTTTTGAGGGGTCTAGAGGGTCGCTTCGGGTCTGTTCCCAGCGTTGTTCCCCCAGCAGCAAAAGAACGGCCGCTATCAGAAAAAAAAAATTGAAAAAAAATTTGAAAATGGAAAAACGAGATGAATTTTTTTTTTAAATTTAAATTTTTTGTTTGTACGACGTGGCAGTCGCTTGGTCACGTCACGCAGCTGCTGTGGCGTAGTTCCAGATAGTTTCAGAGTCTGGGAACCCTGGGGAACTCGCAACCCTCCATAGGGGCTGAATAACATGTAATAATACAATTTAGTGGTAATTGGTTGTAAGAGGATTGCTATTATTTGAGCCTAGGAGCATAAGTACATGAACCTCAAAGACTATGCACCTATGTTATAAGTGTCTATATTATAGAAACCTTCTATAATTATAGTGTAACTATAATATAGGCACCATTGATTAGCGTCACCTAGAAAATGGTTATCACTAAAAAAAATTATATTTTTTTATATTGATATTATGCAATATTATTTTAAGCTTTAGTAATTTAAAATAAAGTGATTTTGGTAAATGAGTGTCAGAAGCCCTAGTAGGTCAAATCAATGTAAGGGCATCCTCAGTCTAGCCTTTATGCTAGAACAACTGGATGTGGATCTAGAGTTCATAACAAAACATATCTCAAGTCAATTGTCATCGTTCTTGTTATCTTCACAAGTGCGTTAGAGCATCCATACGGCAACTTGCCAAGGGGGTTCAATATGGTCGTTGGACGAGCCAGATCTATATAAGTGTCCCACGGCAGGCTCGCCAAACGGAGAAAAACAATTGGCCACTGCAGATTTTGAAGAGAACACAAGAAAATGAAGTGACTAGAGCATGGCTTGCTATGTCATTTTGACTTCCTTTTCGAGGTATAGAGGGAATCCCCACACCTAACTCACGAGACAAGGGCGCCAAATGCTCATTTAGAGTGCGGAATCGGAGGCCAGAGTCATTCTACTTTTCATGTGTCCCACAACAGACATGCCCCAAAGGGGCACCAAATGTAGAATGCAATGTCAAGTAGTTTTGTAGCTAAGAGGAGGAACAGTGAGGCTCCACTCTTCAAATGTACACTCCAAAATCTCACTTGGCGCCCCTCCTTGGTGTGTCAGCCGTGGGAATGCTGAACTTTCAACTTTCTTCACACAAGTAAAGAAAACATTATTCAATTAAAAAATACTTTATTTCAATTTTTTTTATTGCAGTAGAAAAACTTTCAATGTATTTGAGTGCCAGTTGGAGTCGATACCTAGAAGTTTGCTAGGAAAAGATAGTCAAATTACATAGGGAGTGATGCAAGGGACTCATCATTTGCATGGGCACTTGGCCAATTTGTTCGTGGCCGGCCAATTTTTGACCTTCATGCCTGCCGTGGGACAAGCTTATAGCCTGGGCTCGCCCACTCCTTGTATCAATTGCCCTTGGCACCCTGCGGTGGGGATGCTCTAAGGCCCTTACACAATAGATGGATAACATTTATTATAGCCTCCAAGTTGCTCTGCACTCCTCCATCAACATAATCAAGCTAAATTTTTTCATCAAAATTTAAAAAAGAGTGCTTTATAAGCAACTACTAACACAAAGGTACATTTTTTTTCCTTCAATGCACCAATAGTGTACATTTCATGAGGTGGGTGCTTTTAGAGTGACCCTTTATATTTGCATCTAAACTTAAAAAAATTGTAATTAATTCCACAAAGGTCCAAAAAATATGAAACGGCTTGGGTTAGATGGCAATTCCCTGTTTCTTCCTTTCAAAAATTTACTAAAAATTGTTTGAGGGAGTTTAGCTTTCAAATACAATCGGGTCTTCAAAGGTCACTTCAAGAACAGACTATCCTGAATTGCACGATCAAGTCCTTTATGGTCGCACTCCCACTATTGCAGGTGAGATACCGCGTTGTAGCTATGGCACCGTGGATGGAAAAACAAATAAGACATAATAATTAGGGTTCCCAAGTAAAGTGCATTAGAGAAATTTTGAGGCCTCTAAAGGATCGTTCCGTAGCCTTTCCAAGACCCAAATGTTTAGTTTAGTTTTGGCTTAAATTTTTTTTCCCCTACACCCGCTCACCTTTCGTCGAGCTGTCGGATGACTATCACCAATTCAAAATCTAAATACAAATATTCAATAATCAAGTTTTAGGGATTCTAATTCATCTTAATCCTAATTTTTAAATAACTTAGATTTGTATGCACCTTGCACAATAAATAAGCTGTGGAAAAACAAGCAAATGTCCAAAATACTTCAATAATAATCCAATTTTTTTGTATGGCAATATGAAGTACTTACTTCATGGACATTTGAGAGATTGAAGATAAGAAGAGAAGCACTTCAAACAAGTTGGGTAGTAGTAGTTAGCACAATTGATGTGGGATATGTATATTAGACTCAATAGGAGCTCAATCACTCATGGCTAAGTTAAAATAAGAATTGTTCTCAAAGTCAAATTTCAGACTCATTTAGGCATAGTAGAATGAATTTTTTCAACAATTTGAAATTATGTTAATGTGGAGAATGAAGCTAAATTTTACATTTAGAAATTGATTTCAGGTTTAGAGCCTCCAAATAAAAGTTATAGACAAAATTTAGAGAGGGGGGTTGAAAATGTCCCAAAAAATGTTCCTTCCAATCCCTCTCTGAAATTTAGCCATAACTTTTAATTTGAGTCTTCAAATATCAAATGGATTTTTGGAGAGAAAAGTTAACTTGATTCTCCCCATGAACTTAGTTCAAAATTGTTTGAAATTTTCATTCTACTATGCTTAAATGAGGTTTGAAATTTCACTTTGAACTCAATTCTTATTTTAGCTTAACTATGAGTGGTTGAGCTCCTATTAAGCCTAATTTACATATCCCACATGGATTGTGCTAACTACTATCCAACTTGTATAAAGTGCTTCTCTTCTCAACTTCAAACATACTACACTAGGTGACTTGTAAAGCTAGTTAGAAAATTATAGAGTTTTTAAAATTTTATGGCAACTAGCATTAAAAACCACTTCACTTTGCTTAATTTCACGTAATTTGTTAATTTTCCAATTAATCATTATGCACTTTGATAAAGATGAATATTAAACAAAACTTTGCTACATGCTAATTATGAAGTCCTAGCGTCCTTCCCAAAAGTCAGAGCATTTGACCACCCACCCACTATAGCTAGATTTGTCAAGGAGACTATTTTCAGTTAATAGATTGGTTTAGTCGCTTTTTGGCGACCTTCCTAAGGTTTGATTTTCTCTCTAATGGTTTGAATAGGGGTGACTTAAACACTTCTACCTCATTAACATCATCAATGACCTCCTTAGTAGACTTGGAATGTACCATTATATTGATTGAAATGTGGGCACTCCCTAAAACACCCGACTTTTTGCTATTATAAGGTCATATTTGTTATATTGAGACTTTTCATAGTCTCATTTTTATCCTCGGCTCGAGGATAAACCGCTTTATCTCCTTATTAGTATTTTTTTATAAATAGGTAACAACACCAACTTTTAGAATCTCACTATAGAATTATTATTTCAGCATTATTTATTTTTTGTTTCAATTTCTATTTTTAAAATGAATAATCCAATAACTAGCATTCTGTCTCAAAATCTACAAAAAGTCTCAATATAACGAATATGGCCTTTTATGCTTGATTACTATTATTAGATTGGTCAAATTTTTATATTTTCTTGTTGGCAATGCATTACAGAAAATCTCAAGCCTCCAAAGGGCCGTTCCAGAGTAGTTGAAAGGACCCCACGATTACATTTAACTTTGCTTACAGATTTGTTTTTCTCCTATAATCATTTGCCTGAAGTCGCAATGTCGCAATGTCGAATGATTGCTAGTGGTCCAAAATACAAATACAAAAGTTCAATAATCAAGGTTCAAATATTGTAATGCAACTCAAATCTGAATATTGCTTTCCTGTATTCTAACCAAGTTATAAAAAAAAATGCTGAAAATAGTCTAATGACATCTACCATCAAGAGTCTTTTTATCCACATTGTAAGGTAGTGTGTTGTAAAAGCGACCTTCTCCTTCAAACCGACCCTATAATTAGTTGTAGAATGGATTGCAAGTGATCCTTGAATGGACCACTTTAGTTATTGAATGCATCAAGGAAAAATTGTTTTTCTATTGCAAGAGCCAATCATTGACCTTGATTTACTCAAATCACTTTAGAAGTTGCAAGGGGACAGATTTTGGGAGACCTAGGGTCACAAATAGGTACCTACAATAGAAATCTTTGAAAATTCATAACTAATTCAAAAATGCTTCAAAAAATATGAAACCACTTGTGTTACGTTTGGCATCTATTTGGCTTGCTCTGAAAAATGAGCTAAAAATATTTTTAATCATGCAAACCTATGAAAAAGGCGAATCAGTCCTTAAAGGGTCGCTTTTAGAGCCTACTACCTTAACAAACATAGTTCATTGAAAATTGTTGAGAATGAAGAGTAAAGAGGTCATTTTTATAGGAAAATCAATTGTCTATGATGAATCCTCAAAGGGTATGGGATATTTAGAAGATAAATCACTCATTGTCAAATGCAAAAATTGTATTCAGAGTCAAATTTCAGACCCCATTTAGGCATAGTAGAATGATTTTTTTCAAAAACCTTTGAACTGAAAAAAATTGAAGAATTAATCTTTTTTTCATCTACAAAAATCTTATTGAAATTTAGAAGCTCCAATAAAAAGATACGGACAAAGTTTTAAAAGGGGTTGAAAGGAAACAAATTTCTAACATTTTCAAACACCCTCTCCTAATTTTGTCTATAACTTTTTATTTGAGGCTCTGAAATTCAAAAAAAAATTTGGAGATGAAAGTTATATTGGTTATAAAACTTTAAATAGTTCAAATCTTTTTGAAAAAAAATAATCTACTATGCCTAAATGGGTTTTGAAATTCGACTTTGAACACAATTTCTGCTTTTCACTTAACTTTGAGCGGTTGTGCTCCTATTACTCCTAATTTACATATCCCATATGGATTGTTTTATCTACTACTACCCCACTTGTATCAATAACTCTCCTTCTCAAAGACAAACATGTAAATATAAGTAGCTTGAAAAATTAGTTAGAAATGATTAGAATTTCTAAAAATTGAGGCAACTACCTTCAAAAACATCATCAATTAATTTAATTTGTTTCATTTGCCAATTAATCATTATGTAATCCGATGCCACTGATTATTTAACTTATCTTTGCTACACCCTCTATTTTGAGTCCCGTTGTCCTTCACAAAATTCATAGAAACTGACAATACACTACAGCTAGATTGGTTAGACTGCCTTTTTTTATTAATAGACTAGTTTGGTCACTTTCTGGAGGCTTTTCTAAGGCCTGCTTTTCTCTCTAATGAAAAGAGGTTCCAACACACCAAAAAAAACACATTTGGATACTATATGCAAAAGTTTTGAAGAGTTATTTTTTTTAAATCGTTCTCATAGAAGTTCTAAAATTGTTTCTTTTACGTAGGTACATATTGATTTTGGAGGTGTATAGAGGGTGGTGATGGCAGTTTTAAGACTGGTGCATTTGGGGATGCCAACCTTACATTGTGCAAAAATTGAGGATGCTCTAATATTCTCTATGTTACCTAAAAGGATGGGCCCATCTATCCATTACTTTGTTTATTGCCATCTTGCAATTAGATATGAATGAAAAAATTATTATTTATTTTTTTGAGACAAAATCATATGTCTACAAATCATAAAAGTTTCAAATATTTTGGAGAAAATTTGAAATTTTTGTGAATTTTTGAAGAAAAAAATGAAGAAATTTCATATAAAATATAAAATACACTCAAAAAATCTGAAACTCTCACCATAGATGTAGAACACTATGGTATAAACCAAAGTTATCATGTCACTCTACAATTAGAAAATCAACAAACCATAATTATATAATTTATATTGTAGGCCCAAAGTTCATATTTGTATAAAATATTGAAATTTTTGAATTTAAAAGAAATTTCAATTGGTGTAGAGATTGCACTTGATAAGCTTCATTTCATTGGTTGGACTCAAATTTTTTTTAAATCATTTTTATGGCTAAAGTTCACATCAAGAGTAAACAATAAAAAATGGCCAATACACACTACAAGCATCTTCTTCTTTGAAGAAGTCAATAATACCATGATGAGGGAATTCACAATACTGTTAATTGAAAATGTACTCAAACAACTTCTAAAAACAATATTTGGTGAAAAAACATTTTTTCCATCCGATAGTCTTAAGTGAAGTCAGTCATCAATCAAACATTTAATGTCCATTGTGTCCTTGTAGGATTAAAAGATATATAAAACTAAAGATATTTTGCTTATAATTTAAGGTATGGTGCTCTAAAAGCACCCCTGCTTTAAAACCAACTTCTAATATTGAGATATATGTAGCTTTCTTTAATGTACCAGAAATGTAAATTTCAGGAGGTGGTTGCTTTCGGTGACTCTTCTACGTTTCAACTTCAAAACTTTGTAACTAACTCTATGAAGGTCCAAAAAACATGAATTGACTTGGGTTAGATGGCAATTCCATTTTTCTTCCTTTCAAAATTTACTAGAAATTGTTTGAAGGAGTTTAGCTTTCCCCAAAGGCAATAAGCTCTTCAAAGGTTGTTTTAACTCCTAAAGGATTGCTTGTCCCCTTGAGGAACAATTTGGATCCGGGTAGGTTCCTATTGTCTCAATTCGAACTAAAATCTTTTGAGATTTTTTGAGGTTGTGTAGCTTTATAAGAGCTTTGTGGATATATAATTTTTGTTTCAATTGGATGCTGGATGAAAAAGTTATGGCACAATAAGCAAGAAATGGAGATTGGCTTGCAGTCCAAAAAAAATTACAAAAAGTCAAAATAAATCTTTTTGAATTTTTGTCCTGAAATATAATGTTTTTATCTATACATGAAGCTTTGATTCATTCTATTTGGACTAGGGATAAAAAAGTTATGGACAATCTAAATTTTTTGGGCAATTTAAGCATCTTCTTAAGAAAAAACTTTTTTGTCCAACTTTGAATGCTAATAACCTCCAATCCATATAGTCAAATTTGATGAAATTTTTACTACATGATCTCAGACAAGTTAAATACAAGATCCTACGGTTAAATTTCAATTTTATTTTATTTTTTGGTTTTCTTAAGTAAATGCAACAGAAGTGGTAGTTTAATACACCTTTGGCTTTGGGTTTTAGGGGTTAAGAGCGGACATAACATTATTCACCAACGTTGGGGGGTAACCTTTTGCTTCTGGAGCCCCCCAGCAAAGAAGCTTATTGAAAGAGCTACATGGTGGGAGTTCATATGGTGCTACAGCCAACACTATTTTGGAAGCCAATCAAAATTATGCATTTGAACTAAATTCACCCCCCCAGGCATCTCGGGGGGCATGGTTATCTAGGTCACGTCACGTCACGACGTCAGTATGTCACGACGTTGACGTGACGTAATTCCCAAAGTCCGTCATGATAGAATATTCTATTATTTTGATGGAATATGTTAAAATTCTTTAGGAAGATCAACATAAATTATGCTAACATGTTAAGTAGTAGTAATACATTATATTTTCCATCCATGATTGTAAAAAAAATTATTAAAAAATATATATATATTTTTTAAATTTAGAATTTAGGATTAGGGTTGTCAAGATTCTTATGGAACCATGACGTGTCATGACACATCATGACGTGACGTGACGGACATCATGACGTAAAAACCCAGAGTCACGTCAGGATAGACAATCCTGTCCGGGGGGATTATACCTCATGTGTCAGGGTCGTCAGGAGCCCAGTTAGTAATGTTATGGACTACCTCACAGCGCTTCTTGAACTGACCTAGCTTTCCGGCCCGTGTCGTTAATCGATGCAACCAGGACGTAGCTTTAGAAAGATTCTAAAATGGAGAAGCAATTGTGCAAAGCCTTCCGTCTTAGATAGCTCCAGTAATCAGTGGGTCACAACTGACAGGCTCTTGTCTAGACTGTCACTAGCCCGACGACAGTCAATCAGCCTCCCCAGCAACAGTTCAGTTGCACCCGCCGAGTCAGGAAGTGGTTCACTAAAGGTTCTAGCAAAGCCCTTCACCACGCTTGCCGTGGGGAATGCACAGAACAGCTACGGTAGCCACTGCTATGATACCCTTTTCTCATTCTGTGGTGGACTCTGTGACTCACACGCTGTACTCGTGTTCAGTACTAACTTATCGAGTTGCAGTCATAGTTTGCGTGAAAGCAATTGAGATAACACTCGCCCCCAGACCAAGCTAGTCAGTCGAACAAACCCTTCATTCACGCTACACTGAAATATTTTTAAAAGTCCGTATAAAAATAAGACATAAGGAAAGAAATCATACCTTGTGTGAGTCATGTACGTAACTTAGCCGCATCACCTCAGTCTTGAAAGCAATACCCATAAATTGATTATGGTTTCGGGGTTGAATACCTGAATTTTCTTCAATTGAACAGGGACCTCTCTACAACTGTCAACTCGTGAAGACTGGTATGTATTGGTGCGTGTTTTACACGAATTCACCATAGTGACATTATTTTCATATTTAAATGAGTGCAGGCTGATATATTACTACCCGTAGATTGTGCTAATTAATTTCCAAAGAAAACAAAAACAGCAGATGAGTAGGTGACACTAAATCCATCATCACTGTAGTCTAGTATGACCAGAGGAACTCTTCTTCTTCTTGCCGGTACTGTACAACGTGAACATACGGTAGCAGCGCCATCAGTGCTCTAACCACGCGGTATCCCTACCAGTGCATGCACATCCAGTCACTTATTCCTAAGACAAGATCAGCTCTGCTAAAGTTGGAGGCAGGGGGAACCTAAGCACGCTCAGGACAGTTTGTGCTGAATGAGCGGCTAAAAGAACCTGTTGCTAACCCACTCAGTCAACTGGTGTCAGTAATAATTCTCACTTACTGAGCCCGGAATCATGTGTGAAGGGAGATGAACTAAATTCATCTAGCTCAGTGAGTGATGAGTAATAAGTTAGAAAGCGAAGCAAAAGTGGGGAGCAAAAGCAAGGTATCTGCGATCGACTGTAGGAAGACAAGGCCTGTGGATTAGTGCACGGAATCTGAATACGATTAAGCTGTTATTAGCTCATTCAAGTCCACATAAGTTAACATACACAGAATATCGACCCGGCAAGACAATACGGAGTATCATTTTATATTGAGGAACCCGGAATTATTGGCCCCGTCCAGCAGTATGCCAGAGGTGGTAACAAGTTGGAGGGCAATTAGCTTAAGTGGTCTCAGTTGAGAAGAGTTTGATTAAAATTAATTCTGTAACGCTAATTGTCAATGAGTGCGAAACTGCGAATGATAATGCGATTACCTGACACAATTAGTGACGGTCAACGCTGATGTGGTCAAGGGATAGTGGGTCAACGCCATCGTGGAACCTAGGTAGCTTACAGCGTTACAATAGCTAAATGTAACGTTTGATTCTAGGCGGTAATAAATTAATAATGCGGTAAGCACGACAGGGCTGGATTTTACAACACGGAAACTCTGTGCATACTGAACTTTATTTTTATTTTTTTGAACAAATGGGAGACCCATTGCATACTGTACCTTTAGCGTAAGGTAACCCACACGTTGGAAAACCTGTGCTCATTTGGGTTTGGTACTTTGGTACAGCAAAAAGTCGAAATTCTCAGGTGCAGCAAATATTCTATTTGAAGTTTTCTTTGTTTTTTGATTCTTTTGATTTTGACATGAAAGCTGTAAGTTTGGTTTTGACTGGCAAATAAATACAGACTGCCAGTGAGTTGCGAACTGTCTGCAATGTAACTGACAATGAAGCAAATATGACGCGTTTCCCACAGCACAGGAGCCGCAGCCAGCGCAACTACATTTCAACCTTCGTTCAAACTCCAAACCCCTGTTGGTAATGAATCCTGTCGCAGTGTACAGTAAGCATTCCTTGGGGCTTAATAATAATGGAGTTTAGCTGGAGTAGCTCCAGGCTGGAAGAGCCTTGAATAGCCCCAGGGAATTTATGCGCAGGAATCATTGGCTCCAAAGCTCCCTAATTTCTGTTGCGGCACTCGCAAGTGACTCCACAAGTTACATCCTAGATGAGTGAGTACTGGTGCAAGGCTACGGTTCAAGGCACGCAAATCTAGAACTGCTCAACAGCCACAATTTGCAATCAGTGCACAGTGGAAAAAGCCTCCTGGAAGTGAAAGAACTCAGACGGGGTCCACACCCAGCTCATGTTCGGCACAAACCTGGCTTGTGGCATGATCCAGATTAGATTCCGCAACGGTTGACTCTCTCAGGGTCTGTGAACTTGCTAGTCGTTTTCCACCTCCCTCTGTCTACAAGTCAACGAAGATTGAAGCAAGCGTTAGCTTGGCTGCTGGTTGGCAACTACACTATAAAACTTTCGGTGGGCCACGAGCTCACTTCAGTACTTCATTACTCCACTTCGTGCTCCAGTCCCCTACAGCTCTCAGAAACAGGGGAAACGTACAGGTACCAATAGACACTCCTCTTGAAACTCCCATTTGAACAAGGTTTCAGAGAGATTCAATTTTCGAATCTGATTGGTATCAAAACGTCGAGTCCCAGTTGGAATCTGTGGGTTTGATACTTAGAACACCGAATTGGTTGCGTTTCTAGCTGGAACTTCCGCTGTTGAAATTTGCAGGTGGCACCTTCTCAATTTCGCGGACTACAATTTTCTTCAGGAGTCTAGCTAGGTGGTGTAATTTCGGGATTTGGGACATGGTCGACTGCTTTCAGACTTGATTGCGAAAGTTTTGATAGAATTAACAGTCTGCAGTTGTTACGTGTCCGAATTGGTGGATTGCAAATAGTCTGATGATTTGCTCGCTCAAGATTCGGTTGTTGTTACTTGAAGATGATCGAATCAATTTCGCAGGCTAGCTTGAATTTTCTTCAGGAGTCTAGCTAGGTGGTGTGATTTTCGGGACATGGTCGATTGCTTTCAAGCTTGAATGTGACGGTTTGAATTTTGAAAGAATCAACAGTCTGAATTTGGTACATCGAATTGGGTGAATACATTTAGTCTGGTTACTAGCTTGCGCAAAATTCAGTTTTTGTAACTTCCAGATGATCGATCAAATCGCCGGGCTTAAATTCAAGTCGCGAGTCTAGCTGGGTGGCTTGAATTTTCTTCATGAGTCCAGCTGCGCGGCGTGATTTTCGGGACACGGTCGATTGCTTTCAAGCTTGACTGTGAAAGTTTGATAGAACAGCTGAATTTACTACGTGTCTGAATTGCCTGAATGTGGTTAGATTACTATTAATCTTGCTCAAGACTCGACGGCTGATTACTAGCTTGCTATTCGGTGGTTGTAACTTGCAGATGATCGATTGATCAAATTTGCGATTCTGAAATGAATTCACGAGTCTAGTTGTTGTGCGTTCTCGGTCGGTCTAGATAGTGTGCTTGAGGAAACATGGTCGATTGCTTTCAAGCTTGGATGTGAAGGCTAATTTGAAAGAACAGCCTGAATTTAATACTCTGAATCCTTTGAGCACATCCATATACTCTGATTACTAGCTCGCTCAAGACTCGGTTGTTGTAACTTGCAGATGATCAATCAAATTTACGGATCTTGAATTGAATCCACGATCATAATTGTTGTGCTTTCTCGGTCGATCTCGAGCTTGAAGAAGGCGGACAAGATGACTCAGATAAGGATACTAATCGTGTTCCTCTTCCTGATCCAAACCTGGATCCCATCCCTCGACGCACAAGGCACCTGGCAAATCCTCCAGAAGAACGCCGGCATCGCCACCATGCACGCGGCTGTCACCCACACCAACACCGTCATCCTCCTCGACCGCACCAACACAGGCGCCACTCAGATTGAGCTCCCCAACGGTCGTTGCCGCAACCAACCCCTGGAGCGCGTCCTCAAGGTCGACTGCACCGCGCATTCCGTCATGCTCACCCCCTCCACCGGCGCCGTCCGTCCCCTCTTCATCTTCACCGACACCTGGTGCTCTTCCGGTCAATTCTTCGCGGACGGCACGCTCGTCCAAACGGGTGGCGACTACGAAGGCAACAAGAAGATCCGCACGCTCTCCCCTTGCGCCCCCACGGGCACCTGCGACTGGACGGAGCTCACGGAGCCTCTTGCGCAAGGGCGCTGGTACTCCAGCAACCAAGTGTTGCAATCAGGCATTCGTCAAATCATAGTCGGGGGTCGTGCACAAGGAACATATGAATTCTACCCGAAACGTAAAGCTGGGGAAGGCGCGTTTCCATTAGCGGTACTCGCGGGTTCTAGCGACAATCTCTACCCTTTCGTGTTTCTGCTTCCGAATGGGGACCTTTTTATATTCGCAGCGCGAGACTCGGTGGCGTTGAATTGGAACACGGGAAAGGTGACGCGGACGTACCCAACGATTCCTGGAAATCCTCGCAACTACCCGTCTGCAGGAAGTGCAGTGATGTTGCCGTTGACGTCTGAGACGGGATTTGGAGTTGCGACGATTTTAGTTTGTGGGGGAGCCGCGACCGGCGCTTCGGAAGCGAATAACGTCGCGGCGCCCGCATCCAAGAGCTGTGGACGGATTGTGGCCACGGCGGGGGCGCCGGTTTGGGCCATGGAGGATATGCCTGTGCAGAGGACGATGGGGGATATGATCAATCTGCCGAATGGGGAGGTTTTGATTGTGAATGGCGCGCAGACGGGGTTTCAGGGGTGGGGGAAAGCGAGTAATCCGGCGTTGAGTCCTGTGAATTATAATCCGGGAGCCGCGGTGGGGACGAGATTCTCTGTGTATGCGAAGACGGAGATTGCGAGGATGTATCACTCGACGGCAAGCTTGCTTGCGGATGGAAGGATTCTGGTTGCGGGAAGTAATACGCATCAGTTCTATACTTTTACGGGAGCGTTTCCGACGGAATTGCGAGTGGAGTGCTTCTCACCACCGTACTTGGGCGCCAAGTAAGACTTCTAACATTATTCTTTTGGCATTTGAATTCCATACACTCTGTTCCTGAATTTACATTACATACACTCTGTTTCTGTCCTTGCATTTTACTCACTCGATCTGTTTCTGTCCTTAGAAATTCTCGTGCATTCATATTATCAGGAGCCAGTACGAGTACATGGTTATAAGTATGATAGTCGATTGTTTTAACATCAAATTCGTTAAAATGGAGAGTGATTAGCTTGACTGAAACCTCAGATCAATACCAGTTGTAGTTTTTACAGGTCTGGGAACCTAAGTGTCGCAATTTTAGCACTCTGAAATCAGTGTCAAGAGTTTAATCATAACTCTTGACACTCTTTCGAGCCCTTTTTATCTATTTTTTGAAACTAAGGATTGTATTCCAAATTGAAACTCGCGATACAACCAACAGAGAACGCAACCCGGAGAAAGAGTAAGAAAGCAACAAATAGAAGAAGCTACAAATCAAAATCCTTTACTTCCTTTATCAAAGTCCTCTGACAGTGAATGGACCCATGAGTTCGGACATCTTTCTGATACATGCGTTTGTGATTGCAAATGTATTTCTTTGCAGCTACAATGCCGTCAGACCGGCCATAACCGGAGTTCCAACGGCGCTCACATACAACCTGGTGTTTACGGTGACGTTCACGGTGACGACTCGTTTGGGCGGAGTGGCGGTGTACCAGAACAGCGCGCCTTTCACAACGCACTCGTACTCGCAAGGCCAGCGATCGTTGAACCTGAAAGCCACAGTGCCAGTGAAGGCCGGAGGCGGCTGGAGCATGCAAGTCACTGCGGCGCCCAACAACAACATCGCCCCGCCCAATTACTACATTCTCTTCGTAGTGCAGAATGGCATCCCTTCCAAGGGCACATGGGTCAAGCAAAACAACTAAACCCTAGCAAAACCCTGACAAAACCCCTAACAACATTCCAAACTGCAATCACCCCAGTCACCTTCTTAGATTCAATTTTTTACTCGGTGGACGTTGATATCAGTCATCCTTTAGTTGCTTAGGTTCCACTTTTGTGTCTCTCCGTGGCACTTGAAATTTGTACTCTGATTCTCGAGTGTACAATGCTGCACATCATTTTGAATTGACAAGTAGGCAAAATAATCTCCGCGACATCTCTTAACTTCTGCAATAACTGGAAGATCCCCCAATTGGGTTTCTAGCAATGTACCATATTTCTGTAAACAATAAAAAGTTGAGCAATGATGTTTCGAAGCTGATTTTCAGTGGTGTTTGTGTGGATTGGGAAACAGTAGATTGTTGTTGCGCAGCTAGTTTTTTGGTTTATTTGTTCTATTGCCTTTAGCAATATTTTCGCTGAATGTGGGGATGCCGCAGTTGTGATTATAGATCCACTGCTAGTAACATGAGCAGAATGTTCTCTAGTGCGTCTAAATTTTGCAAGAATGTACCCAAGATAATTTTTAGAGACGAAAACGTGATATTAAACCAGTGTTGGATTTGAAAAATCATCACATGCAATTGTGGAAATCACATTTGGGATCACCGCAGAGCTTTGAGTTCCGGTGAATGGTTGTGCAATTGAATCCTGTGTGCACAAACTTGCCATAGAAATCTTGTGCAAAATTTAAAATAATAAAATTTCTGATACTCCACATAGATTCTGTGGTCTGCGTGGAATTCGGTCCTTGCCTCTTGAAGTAAGTTACTCGAAGTTGGAGATAATTGACGAGAATTGCAAGGAGAGTCTACAATTCTGCTTGTCTGAAAAAATTGAAGTGCTTGTTGAATGGGTAAAGAATTTGGGAAGGGTGTGGTACATACCCGACGTGTAGATCAGTTTCGAAAATAATTAGGGCAAATTGGAAAATGTGGAACATGTCTAAAATTTTAAAAATTTTACAACTATTTCTGAAAATCTTGAAAAAATGTCATTGCTGCCAATTTTGAATATCCAAAAAATATTCTTGAGAAAATTTAGAAAAAATAACACATTCATACATGAATAGATAAAATCAACCCAAAATTGGGAGTGTTAAAAAGTAGGAGGATCAAAGTGTCGAAAGTCAAGAAAATCAAAACAAGCTACCAAACTATCCAATCTCTAAAATTGAATTATTTTGAATCTAACCTAAACATACAATACTCAATCTTTAAACTATGCTTCAGATGTCACCAAGTTATCAAACGGTGAATGTTGAATAGGGTTTCCATCTTGACAACGAAATTGGAACATAATAATAAATAATTTGGAGGAGTTGCACTTGCAAAGTGTTTGTCTAGCTTACTATTGGAAGATTTAGAGCCTTTTGACAAAGTTTTGTACATTGTTGAATGGTGGTGTTCATTGAAGTCATAAAATGATAAAATTGTGTCTTTTCAATCTAGTTCCAACCCTTTCAATCCCAACTCTACACTCAATCTTTTATACTACATTAGGATGCAATGGGGCGCAATTGGACTGAGAACTAGGAATTGCAATTGGATTGGGCAATTTGTGATAAATCTAGTTTATATTTAAAGATTAGATTTACTTATTCAACTTAAATTGTATTAGATACTACCTACATAACTTACATGATAAATATTAGAGAATATCATAACACAATTACCTTCATGAAACAAGCAAAGGGAAAAAATGACTTGAATAGAAGCCCCCTAAGTCCTTCAAGGAATTTTTTGATCTATAAGACCAAACCATTGAGTTCAAGACTTGAAGAAGTCTAAGTCACAACCTTATGTTCCCATAGTTCCCACCTGAGGGCACCCAAGGGCCTACAATCACAAAGGTCATAGGATCATTGATCAACTATAGCATTCAATCAATGGCCTAACACTCTCAAGCCCCTCAACTGCTTGATAAGACTTAGAGACTAGGCTCAACAAGTTATAAAATAATGAATGTTAAATAGAGTTTCAACCTTAACAAACAAACTGGCATACAATAATAAATAGTAGAAAGGAGTTGCAAGGTATAGTCTAACTTACTTTAGGTGAATTCAAAGTATTTGACAAAGTTTTGTAGTTGACTGTTGTAAGTTAAGTTAGAGAAGAAAATTTCCACTACATTGAAAATCCTTAGTTTATAAGGCAAAAACATGTACAATTGTACTAAACTTAAACCTATAGTAACCAAACGCATTGCATACCGCTTCTTCCAAGTCCTAGTGTTTTAAACTATGGACTCCACGCTCTTGATATAACAATGTTAACACAATATTTAATCCTATTCATAGTAGAAGATTATCAAACCAATACCGTGTGCCACTTTCCTATTGCTCATGTACTTCTTAAGACTTTAATTTAAAAACTATATTTAATTCTTTTTCAAACAAAATTTTCATCATAGTGCATCTACACCTCTCCACATACATTAGGAAGCCTCTACATCCTCAAATGAACAACAAGGTGATTGCAAGAAACACCTACTAATTTGTCATACCACATTTAATTATTTTTGGACTATTCAATGAATTATGGACAAAACATCAAGAGATCTACAAATAATAACATCCAGAGATCTCTGGATGTTTATATAAATCTTTTGATGCTTTGTAGTGATCTCCCAATGTTTTGCATTATCTCTTGATGATCATTTTTTTCCTCTCAGTGACCATTATTAATTCTGGATTTTCAAAAGTTCTGAGTAGTTAAATGTAGCATTGTTGCATTTTCACAATAATTGTGCTTAATTTTTTGGAATACTTCAAATTTAAAAAAATATTTTTTTTTAAATATAAAAAAGATGATCAATGTAGACACTTTTAATATAATTGTACCCTAGGAAGATAAAGCATAGAAAAATTCTCTAGATAGGAGAGAATTAAAAAAAATGCTAAATCTCAAGAAAATAGATACTTCAATGTTTTAACCACTAAAGGACCAACATGGTTAGAGGCTCAAAATTGCTTCAAAATACACATCCCTAAAGCAAAGTCAAAATTTTCATAAATCTAACAAATCCAACCGTAGGATCCTTTGGTCAACTTTTCAAGTACATTGTTCCAAAATTTTAGAATGAATATCCCCACCAATTGCAAGTTCAATGTGCCTAAACTTTAAAAATGTAAATTTTTCTATTCCTTCCCAAAGATGAAGTTTTGTATTTCAACATTTTAAGGGAAAAACACATATGCCCTATAACTTGTGCATTTTAGTCAATATGTTTGAAATGGGTTGAAAACATATGTAAAAAAGTTTAACCAAAAATATTTTCACATTCATCTTTAAATTTTTTGTAAAATGGAAGATAATACTGAATGAAAGAAAAAATTAATCTGCTAATAATTTTTATAAAATATTAAAAATTCTTAATTTTATTTGTGAAAACATTCTAATAAAAAATTAGCATAAATTGTTTTTATTTTTAATTAAAAATTTAAAAATTGAGAGCAAGAAACAATTTTATTTGTATTTTTTATCTTCATTGTCTGCAAAATAAAACTCCTCATAACTTTTACTTCAATATTTGGAATTGAATGGTTCAAATGTTTATAAGTAGGTATAAATTTGGGTCAAATCATACTCAAAGGTACCAAAAAAGGGGTCAGTAAAATCTGCAATGTAACTGCTTTTTAACTATTGATTTTTTTAAAGCTAATCTATTAATTATAGGTAGTTTATTCCTTTTTGACTAGTACTTCAAGTCATATTAAGCCTAATATTTTTTTATTTATCATAAAAATAAAAAATTCTTTACTATAGTTCTAATTGAAGTTCAGATGTCAACCTGTCAAATTTTTCAATGGTAGAAAAGGGGTCTAATTTCTAATGAATAATAATGTGGTTGAATCCAAAAAAATCATGTGTATATACAATTATATGATAGAGAGAAAAAGGACTTTTTTGCTGCAATTTGAGAACTTTTTCATTTTCTATAGTATTCAAAAGTAAAAACATGTGAATATCTTTTTCAATATAAAAAATAATCCAAATGATGATTGTGTTAGAACAAAAATGTATATATTATTCACTTCAAATGCACTATATAAGTTATTTTTGGAATTAAAGGTTTAAATTTTTTTAAATAAATCAATAATTTGTCATAAGTCCATTAATTAATTAAAAATTACACTATTTTGTGTCCAAGATTTAATCACTAAATATCCTTCTTAATAGTTGTAAGGTTGAAAAGCATAAAAAATTTGGACAAAACTATCCTTTTAAATATTGTATTAGAATATTTATACTAAATTTAGCCTTGCAACTAGTGATTTACATCCTTCTAAGAATCTTGCCTAAGAAAAAATTTCTCCAACTTATTATAGGGATGCATTTCAATACTATTTATCCATAAATTTATTAAAGAAAATGACAACATCATAGTAATTTAGAGCCTTAAAAGTTCATAAAAGGATTCTAACCTAGGTCTAGCATAGTAATGATATTGGTACCTTTAAGTGTAGTTTGACCCATCTATACACTTCCCAAAAACTTCTTTTTTTTTAGAATACATTTTTTGATGCCTAGTTTGACATTGAAATTTTAAAAAACTTCTAACTTTTGTAATATTTATTGGAATCACATGAAATAAAGCTTTACATATAGACTATAATGAGTATCATCCATCCTAAGAAATTTATGCAAAGATTTCAAATTATAAAGTCAATGAGGCTATCAAAGTTCTCAAAAAGCCCAAAGTGGGCTCCTTGGTTTTTAAGGGTTTAATTTGTAAAAAATAGGAAAAAATAAATAAAATCTAAAAAAATTATATGTGCAAGAACTCTATGGAGATGATCATTCACCAAAAGAATCACCAAAAGAATATTTTACATGTTTCAAAATGCAAGTAGAAAGAAGTTCAATTTTTGAACTTTTATACAATAAACAATTAAAAATATTCTTAGAATTCCTTTGAATAATAATTGCAAGTTTATTAGAAGATCATCTCTTCTAAAATTTAGCTTCAAATTTGTTTTTTGGATACTAAATAATAAATAGTACTAAACCCCCTCAAAATTGGCAAGTGTGATAAAAAATTACGGGCTATTTTAGGATAGTAAAACATTTTTGAAAAACAAAAACAAAATCAGAAAAGTTGTATAATAGTTACGAGTACCTTACCTATAAATTTTGAATCATTCAAAAATCACAATGCAAAAGCTGTGGCCAATAAATAAATAAATACACATAGTGATAAAAAAAAAATAGATAGCTACATATAGGAGTCTCTTGCAATCACCTAACACCCATAAAAAATCTGACTCAAAAATTGATCATTGAAGAGGTTGAATCTCTCTTCCAAAGTCTCTCTAAAAGTACTAAAATAATTGAGTCTATGTAGACACCTTCATTTCTTTTCCTTCCTCTTAAACTCTAGAAAGTAGGCTAAAATTGAAGATAAATGGCATGATTATACAATCCCCTATTTTACACCTCATCACTTTCCATAAAATCTTGCTAAAGTATAGATGCACTATTGCTCCAAAGTTCACAAATTTGCATACAAACTCAATAGTTTGAATTAGTATATATTGTCGTAGCACAAAGAAGCACAAATCCTACCTTTAGGTGTTCTAAATGACAAAACACCCAAGATGACCCGTGTATCGTTCCCAAAGGACTTTAACTGCAGCTTCCTCAAAATTACTGGAATGGGATCCGGAAAACCAAACCAAAGCAAAAAAGATCTGGAACTATTAGTAATCGAAAGTAGAAGTTAGCCTCGTATACGGAGGGGTCCGCTCTTATGTTAAGGAAGGACGCGTAAATCCTACCCTCTAAATGATTAGAGTGACTGAAGATTTCACTAAAAAGGAAAATAACAAAAGAACAGAAAAGGATGGGACGCAAGTTCTTCCTCACAACTAACCCGAAAATTAATCCACGCCAGTAGGTCACTCAAGAAACCCCTACAATCCCCACATTACTACAATGACAGACTCATCCGGATGCAATCCAAACAGTGGGATGTCCACCTTACTAACTAGGAGATTCCTCCTACCTTCCAGTTCCTCTCTTCCGGTTGCAACAAGACCTCTCAGACGTCAGCTAACATTTTCCCTTCCTCTCAAGGACTCACCTAACCTAAGAATGGCTATCTCGCTCAGAAGACTCTCCAAGAAACATCAGCAGATGGAATTCCCTCCGAGTACACAAGGGTTTACAGAACCAATCCTCAATACTCTCAGACGCGGATCCAGAAGGAATCCGGGGACTAATTCTCCTCTTCTTTAAGCTTTCACTACCAAACTACTTGAACTAGCAATGGTCAAAACACTGCCTAACTTCTCAATACAAGACCAAGACTTTTCAAACCAATACTCATGAAGGTGAAACCCAAGCTCTCTTTGCAGAAATTGAATAGGAAAACAAGAATATGAAAACGCCCGGAGTTGAAACTAATTTCCAACCCTTAAATACTAATCCCAAGGAATCCTAAAAGGCCCAAGGATAAAAAAGGAGAGGACCAGGATCATTCCTTATCCTTCCAAACTAACTGTCTAACTACAAGATAATCCGCAAAAGGTGGATCTATAGATCCTAAAATCATAGAAACTCACGTCTAGGTGCATGCATCTCAAAAAGTAGCTGTCAACTAACTTTCTAACACTCAAAAGCTTTAATTTTCCTTCACTTAACTGAACTAAACTTATCTTTTACTTTCCTATAATTAAGTTAACTGAACTCTTTACTTTATTGTACTTTCCACCTACTATTCCTAGGCTAATCTGAATAACTCATACTTCTACTTCTACTTTCTACCTTTCTTTGGAGAAAGTCCCTCGATTATAGAGACGCCCTTTCTTAGTGACTGTCTTCTACTAGTTGAAGGCTTAGTTGTCTTACCCTTAGCTGAAGTCTTCCCCTTAAAGCTGGACAGAGAAATCAAGGCCAAGTCAAATTCTCTTCCTCTTCCTCTTCCAAGTCAAGTTGGGACTTGGATTCAGATCCGGATTCGCTCTCCTCCTTTGTTGACTGACTGGGCAACTTCTCTTCTTCCGAATGGTAATTCTCCAAAAGATACCTCCCGTTATATTTTAAAACACGGCCCCGGTATTTGGAACGATTTCGGATCTCAATCCGGTTCCGGTTCTCAATAAGAACAAGAAACTTTAACTACTGGTCTTAACCTAATTATCTATCTACATTACTCTATTAGTATGGAACGTTAATTGTGGTAAGGTGTTTAGATTACCCTTGGATAAACCAAAAAATTGTACCCCTATTAACTCCTTCCTCTACTTTCCTCACTAATCAAGACTTATCTTACTTTCCGGGCTCCCACATATACATATTCCATTTTCAAACAAAAAATGCTTGTGATATGCTTTATCAATTTTGAGAACTCAAGCTCTAGTATAAATGAATACATAGAAAACAAAAAATTCTAAAATCTAGCAAAGAGAAAACAATGGCATGTTTTGCTCTTTTTTCTATCTATAATGGTATTCTTGCAAATACACAAAGAAAAAAAAAAAAAAAAATCCTAATACCTATTTCAAACATAAATGACTTGTCTTTTTTATTCCATCACCTTGAAAATACTCTCAATCATTTTTGCTAGGTGTTAATCCCTGAAAGACCAATTTCATTGCCATATTGTCAAACTTTTTTTTTAGCTTAATTTAACCATTTAAATTATATTTGAATTTCAATATAATATTTTTGTTACATTAGACCATGTTTTACTTGCCAATGTCAAAATTCTTTAATGGTTTAGTATTGAATTATATATTTTATATTTTTTAAATGAATTAAATATTTTTGATAATATAACAAAAACTATCAAATTAATTTGAAATTTCTTGAAGAAGTAAAAGTAGACATGAAGATTAGTATGAAAAATTTACAAGTTAATTTTTTGCTTTTCATACATCTAAATATCCTTTGCAATGACCTTCTATTCAAATCGTCACCATCTACCTAAATCTTTAGCTGAATATAATTGATTGATACATTTTTGATCATTTTAATTTGATATTAAATACTTTTTTTTATAGAATTTGAATATTTTAGAGTTTTATTTGGAAAATTCAACTTCTTATGATTTTTTAAAGAAGAATATGTACATGAAATTACATCAATTAGAATAATTTGTGATTTTGACCAAAAATGAAGATTAGAACAAAAAACAATGTTCTATAATCTAAACTTGAAAATCATTTATGAAGAAGAAGACACAAGTTAAATATATATAATATTATGTTATTTGGATTCAAACATATAGAATTTCTAGTGAATTTTTGGATTTTATGAAAGTTTTGAAATGGAGTAAAAAGATAATTTATTAGGCTTTACTTTTTAAGCTCAAAATCAAAAAGAAAAAGTAAACACTTTGAAACTTACAATCAAGTTTGACCTAGGTGCATCAACCACTTTGGAGATGCACGGACCTTTAGAGATAAACAACAACTATTCAAGGATTACGATATAATATTAAAAAATTTTAAAGTTTCTAAAATTCTATAGCAATGGTAATCACTCGATTATACAAACTTAGGGTTTCTTGACATGTAGTTAGAATGCCATTGTGAATTGTTTCATTTTGAAACATACAAACTACTACAAGTTGTTAGTGGCTTTATATAGCCAATATAAAAATCTTTATGCAAATCTTTATGTCATATAAAGGCATCTATAATGCTCCGGGGGTGCATTTAGTTCTACTACAAGTCTACAACAAACCACGTGTGAACAAGTGGTTTCTAATAAACTATAATTTCAACCTAAAATTCTGAGCATTGTTTAATAATGACTATAGGTTTCTATTGCCAAAATTTACAACTTAAATAAAATATGAAATGATTTCTAGAAGAGGTTGAAAATGAACTAAAATGACATTTTTTTCAACTCAAATAATTATAAAGAACACATTTAGATGACCATTGAATCAATATTAAACTCAAAATGAGCTATCAATAGAGAGTTATTTTTAAAAAAATTTGTTCATTTAAAAAACAAAAATTCTTATATAATATAGGTATGTGAAAGTTATTTTTCAGTTCTATAGTGTATCTTTTTACTTCAAAAATTTCAAAATAATTATTATTAACAAATAAAAACACCAATAATTCAAATCATAAACTTTCAAAGTAGAAAAATCTATTTGTATTTTATTTATTTTGTTTATTTAAAATTCAAAAAATATATAGGGAGTCCAAAGTTTTGTTCGCACGTGGTTTCTAATGGATACTCTAAGTGAACTCCACGAGCTCCAATACACATTGTAGCTTGTTTTTACAATAGTAGTTGGGCTATGGATACAATTTAGAATGACAAAAGGATGATCCCTTACAACCTTTATGGGGTTCATCAATTTCAAGGTCGTAACCTAATTCTCTCATATCGCCTTCAAGCGAGTCAACGTAATCATGTCACCTTTGATCCAACTCTTAGACCACTCCTCAATTGTTGTTGATTTCTCTTGGAGCCTAAAAATTATAGTTTCATTGAGAGTTTGAATTCTTCAAATAGCTTGTGAGATTTAGAGACTCAAATAAACAATTGGTATTCAACTTTGGCTTGGCCAAATATTGCTTATGCACTGAGGATGCCCCATAAAGTTGAATTGACATGCTTAAGAGGGAAGAAGATGTAATTCTTTCAAATCTACAAAGTTCAAAAAATTGTGTTTATTATAGATTTAAAAATATCAAATTTCATACAAGAACTTGAAAAAATACCAATCCTTCAAACTTTGTCATTTCAACTAATATAATGATGTCTTTAAATTTTAAAATGATGAATCACATACTAATCCCTAAATGCCCAAAGCACCAAATTTTGGTGTTGACAATAGTTTAAAGTTAAATAAAACCTAACCAAGATGCTATTTTTAATAGTTTATATTTTTGAAAAATTATTTTTGAAGTCTAGTTTTAGCATCAAAAATATGATTTTGAAAATGATTGATTTTTCTATTCAAGATTTTGTACAAGGGTGTCCATTGCAATCTTAACTTTTTGCAGTGTTGAGGGCTCTTAGAAATGAGCCTCAAATACACTATATCTTAGAGAAAAAATCACATTAGAAATTGATTTAATAAAATTGTGGAGTAGATTTTGAGAAGCTATAAATTGATTGGCATTAAGCATGTTAGGCCCTTTATCCTCTTAATTTTTTGATGACCAAATTTTTAGATTTGACATGTGGAAAGAGGATTGAAAGACTTCAAATTACTTTTGTGAAATTAACACCCTCATGATCAAACATTATAATCTTTCAATCCATAAATGATATTTTTGTGTTTTCTTTTCCTATGTGATCACTAACATGTCTAGTCTGAATTTGTATAGCTACAATTTAAAATTGATATGGTTTATCAAAATGTTGTCTTTTTGTTCAATTTAGAGTAAATTCCTAGAAGCTCAAAAAAGGCCTTGGGCATTTAGAAATTAATGATTATAGGCAAATATTTAATGAGGAAGAGAAATTCAAAACTAGTACATTGTTCCACTGATTAAATTAATTACAATCTTATTGATTTTTGTTAGTAAATTGAATGGACATTTAGAAGCATTTAAGTATAATTATATTGTTTGCCAATATCATATGTAGATTGAAACAATGACAAGCTCCAATGTTGCATTGATTGACTTCATCAAAGACTTATTATTATTTTTTAATAATTGGGGATTCCAAAGCACTCAAGTATATATTGTTTGGGTATCATATTTAGATTTAAACAATCACAAGAATTGATATTTAGGTTGTGTACATTCTCATATTCAATGAACATGCACTCAATAGGGCATTGCTAGGATTGGGCACTGTTAGGATTGGGCCTTTCCTATCCAAAAGTAAAACCACTTTGAACCTCGCTTTGAACACATGAATGGACTATCTAAACTTACTATTTTTATTATTGTTCATAAGGGAAATGAAAGTATTCAATTAAATCTATTTTAAATTATATCACTTTTAATTATTATATTTTCTAAAATGATTTGATAGTAATATTTTAAGATTATTTATGAATGAAAATATATATTTATATTCTTTTCCTTTTTTAAATTTGAAATCAATACTTAGGTTTGTCTATGTCATAGCATAAACTTAAATAGGTCACCTCACATACTGATAATTTTCAAAAAAAAATTCAAAATATTTGACATTAACACTTTAGTTTCTCTACTAGTAACAACATGTATTTAGAATAGTACACCTCATCAACTTTCATTTTTTAAATTATATGTATTTTTAAATAATCCACCTTATATATAAATGTCTCGAAATACATAATTTAAAACTATATTTATATGTTTTGAGTCCTATTCACTATCTTTTGAATCATGTTCGCTATCTTTTTGGCAATCATGTTTATTATTCTAGTATAAAACACAATCTAACTATTCAAGCAAAGATGACATCAAACTTTGTCAATCTTTCTTTGTTGTTTTTCAAGACCCAGTGAGAGCCAATCACCAAACCTTTGATTGATTTTGGTCAAGGATTGAAGATTGGTTCAACATTTCTCATGCCCCAAAGCGGACCAAAAAATCTCTAAATAGTAAGTAAGTATTTTTATATCATTAAAATCTATAAATTTCTTCTTTAACATTGCTTCTTTATTTTGCTACTGATAAATGTATATTTCATATGCATTTATAAACTTTGTAAATTGGATATCTTTTTTTTAATCAATTTTATTTTTCTATCTCTAAAGAATATTAGTGTAATATTATGTATAATGTAGGGTGGTTCAAAATCAAACATAATACCAAAATGTTCATGTCATGTTTGAATGAAATAAAAAGATTGAAGAAATTTGGTGTGAATGTTGAGGATGAACATAAGTTGGCATTGAATATGTATGCAAGCAACGACCTTAACCCCTAAAGGACCACCATGCTTTTTTTGGCAACATAAAATATTTGGGCAAGTACATGTGACTGGAGATTTTTATATTTTAGATTGAAATTTTAATAGAAGGTGGGAACAAGGAATATCTTTCATATGCACTAAATTTCGTGACATTTTGAAATATGAGTCAAAAGTTATAGCCTAATATGTTACTTTTTCCTTGGCTGGCCAAGCCGGGCAGATAAAAAAAAATCACTTTTTTCAAAAATAAAAATTTGAAATTGGTTTTCTAAAGTTATATATATGTGGAAAGTTTTGAATCATTCAATTTTGATCAATGAGTCAAAAGTTATGAGGAGTTTTAGTTTGCAGGCAGCTATGGATAAACTTTGAAATCCTTTATTTTACTCAATTTCAATATATTTTGAAAAATAAAACCATAGGATGTAGAATGTTTATTACAAAATTTCAACCATTGGGATTAGTGGCATTTTTCAATTCCATAACTAAATTCTTATCAATTTTGTATTTTGAATCATTCTTTGTTTCTTTCCACTTATTATCTTTTTCCTATATGTTGTACAATTTCAAATGATGTGAAGTTTTTAAACATGTAGCCAACTTGTTTAGGAAAAAGAATCAAAAGAATCACCATTTTGGACATTTTTCATAGAAAAGTGAGCTTGTGCAGTGCAGCTGCCCTGTTTTTTGCAAGGCCAAACAAAGGATTTAAGTGAATTTGAATGCTTATATCTTGCAATCCACGTTGTGGAAATTTCTGAAATTTTTACCACATGTTCTCAAGTCATCATACTAGAAGATCATATGGTTACATGTGTCAAAAAAAGTTTTTTTTCAAAAATTTGATACTTGTACTAGAAATGGCAGTTTTGGAGCGTTTTGCGTGAAATCATAGTCAAGGAACTTAAGGAGTTAAATGTACTGAATTCAAATATCTGCATTGCTGAAGAATATTGAAAGATGTATTGGAGTTGGCACTTGATGGCCAAACAAGACCAGCACAAGTGGAGAGGCTGTAGGACAAAAAAATGGGAAAAGAGCTATCTATAAATTCTCCACTAAACATCGAGGAAGCCTCAACATTTAGGAAAAAAATGCATTGTGTTGACAAGGCCTACTTAGCTTGAAGAATGAATCCAGAGAAACACCACTCACAAAGACATTATTTCATACAAATGCGACCTCTTGAAGTGCAGCTGCCCTATTTTTTGCACCAAAAAAAAAAGGATTTTTGTCAATTGAAACGCTAATATCTTTCTATCCACATGGTGGAAATTTCTGAAATTTTTTCCACATTTTCACAACTCACCCTAGTACAAGATGCCAAGATCCAATGATTGCATAGGCAAAAAAAATGTTTTTTTTCTTGAACTTTGTGAATGTAGTACAAAGGTCCATAAGATGTTTTTCAGTTTTAATTGGAGGGCCATTTCAAGCCCGTCTTCAATGCTATGAACCAACCAATGCTTGCCAAATTTTTTAAAGTTTTAAGAAAAAAATTCAATTTTAAATTTAAATTTTATAAATTTTATAATATTATTATTTTATTTTATTAAATATTATCCTCTAACATGTCTATAATTCTACCATGTTAGATTGTTGATTTAGAGTTGATTTGGCACAATCCCCATGTTCCCAACGGTCTAGAAACTTGTGGCCCTTTACAACCCCGAAATCTCATCTGACAATCAATTTTGGAGCGTTTTGGGTGAAAATATAGTAAAGAAACTCTAAGGGTTAAGCATTCTAGCATATGTCTCATTGAGCAATGCGGGGAAAGGGATAATTTTCTTTAGTTAGGGATTAAAAATAACAAAGATTGCACTAATTTTTGCTAATTTTTCATCAAGACAGTTTGAAATTAGTAAAAATGTAGGAAGTGTAGATTACAATCCAACTTGTTTTGATGTAAAGGCAAACCTATTTCCAATAACTGTAATACTAACATGTGTTATTAAAAAGTGTCAATATATTATTTGTCACACAACAATAAAGTTGCTAAACCACATTATATTCTTCATTTATAAAAATAGGTCGCCCTATACTATAATAAGACAACCCGTAACCAACTGAATAAGCAATTGGGGGCATGATGTGTAGTGTATGAAGGCAAAGGAAATATTTGCACAAGTATAGAGATGGAAATGAGTGGGATTGCCAAAATTTAGTAATTTTATTGCTTGAATTGAAATTACTATGAATTTTGGAAGGCAAAAGTTGGTGAAGGCAAAAGTTGGTCTAGACCCATGTTCAATATCTAAACTATTCCAAACCACTCATTTAAGAGACTACTTCTTGTTCACTTTGGCACACCAAATCAAGCAGATGTGTCATGAAAGGAATAAAAATATTGATGGTTGGAAAACAAGAATTAATGTTTGGAAATTAGCCCGAGCCTCTGTTGCATTTCTACCACCTTACTAACTACCAACTGGGTGTTGGTTGGTAATGGGTGGCCCTACCTTACACAAATGGGACCATTGTCAGACATAGGTAACACACCTTCACCCATAAACGCCACCAAGGACATTTTCTGTCCAATGAATGACAAAGGATCTCTCCTTGTAGGAGAGAAGTGCAATTATTCATCTTCCCAATTTTTGTGTGAAAAAGGAATTTTGTCTTCCAATGAGTGCTTTGGCATTGTTTAAATTCAAGATTTCACATGGTGACAAAACAGATGATTTCCACAGTTATGAGTACATTGTTTAAGGGTTAACCCTTTAACGATCCTGGTCGATCAAGGGGTTGGCAAATCGGTTTCTGGTCACAGCTGCTAAATTGATATAACAGGAAATGAAAGCCAGATTTTGGGGATCTGACCGTATTGATGTTCTTGGTGCATGCTGCTTATATGGAGAAATGAATTTCGACTAGATCTATAAGTCTACGTGTAAGTTTATAATACATCTATTAGTGCATACGTGCTGAGGTGTATAGCATACAAATGAAATACATCGCTGGAGCGAGTTCTTTCCAGGAGTACTGTTTTTTGTTGTAAACTAGACAAGTGGCATTTCTTTCAGCATCAGTACGGTTAGAGGAAAGATGCTTTCCTGAATGGAACGCCATGCTGGAGTTCCCGACGAAAGCTTGGCGGTGTCAGTTTTACACGTTGACAACAAGTAGACAGGTAACGGTCAGTAAAAGTTCCCCTCGTGTTCCCAATCTTTGTTCTCAGTTCCCGACTTGAGCACTGACTGCCCTGTCAGCATGTATAATACCATTTCTTTTGCGTTGGTGAGCATCTTTTGTGCAATGAGAATTACATTTGCAGCAAACCATGTGGCAGTTTTCTTGCTGCCATTTTCAAATGCCAGCAAAGCTGAATTTGAGTCATGGCCCATTGAATTGGTCTTTAAATTCCACAGGTCCGTTTCTTTTGACCCGCACTCAAACTCAAAGCAGATTTTGGTGCAGCAGTCGAAAAGTACCACAAACGACCAGAATAAGGTCGACCAAGCCTTAAAGGGTTAAACTCCACCCAATAAGATCAAGACATGGATTTGAGCCAACTCCATCCAATAAGATCAAGATACACATGGATTTGAGCCAAATACGGAGAACGTGTATTTCTGCAAAACACACAAGCAGACTTCCAAAATGTACCCAGTACAACACACAGCGGACCAGAAACACACAATTTCCAAGAATATCAGCACATCCAATGAAGAAAACTTAGCTAATACTAGTTATAACTGCTTTAGTCCACTAGCTTGTCACCAAATTATGCCATCATCACCAACTCTGATACAGGCAAGGAAAATGTACACTTCAGCACCACATGACCTGAACAGTGTAGGTTACACTCAGTTATTTACAAAGGGTAATTCCAAAGGAACCAGCTAGAGCATCATCACTCAAACCATGATAGTCTTGACGAACAATTGATGATTCACTGACAAAGCTAACCTTCTGTGGCCCGAAAGACCAAGTGTCCTCAGTGGACTCAACTACACACCTCTGAAAGGAACCCCCTCCTAGTCGTTTCTCTACTCTTTTAAGAGAGTCACGCGCAGCGTTGACGATGTACACTGCAAGGCCAGTGTCAAACAAATGTCTTGTTTACCTTTCCGCATCATGGGGTCTGCTAACATTCGATGCCATATAAGTCTCCTACTCAGTTAATCATCGTCAATATACATGTCCTTATCATTCTTTCCATCTATTCACAGAAACGGCCTCTGATAAAAACAATGGGGGTGCTAAGTTCGCGGCTTTCCTGGTAGCCATTGGCGACTCTGTAATTGAAAACATTGGCAGCACCCATGTCTCACACGCAGAAAAATCCACGACTAAGCATGTAATCCAAAAGCTCCGATTTGCTGATAATACGAATAATATCCCTCCATCGCACATAAGCTCCTCAGGAATATAAATACTGATAGTTCACCAAACCTCACAACCAATTCACGCTCCTGCAGCCGAGTGACTGAAAGATTTGCCCCAAGAGCTCGCAACAGTAGCTATATGACGCAATCAAGATACGAGTTAGCATGACCACGGTTGAACTCGAGTAGGCTCCCATATGTTCGATCTGCCACCCCTACAAAGAGGGACTCTGAATCAGGACTGAAAGAGACTCCTGCTACTTCTCCAAAAAGATCAATCTCCTGGCAATGAGAGTAGTCCTGCTTAGTGTCAAAAACATGCACAAAATCTGCAGGCTCTGCCATAACCATGAAACGCCCGTCAGCTGTGAATCTTATGGACCGTATCGCACCAATGCGACCTTTGAGAACCGCCAAAGAGGATCCTAAATAGCGATTATCCCAAAGGCGGCAGGTTGTGTCTTGATTTCCAGTGGCAAAGACACGTCCATCAGGGTGCCAGGCTGATGCAAATGAGTAGTCTAGATGGCCTCTCAAGTGCGCAATGACCTGTCATCATTGTGGAAACATGGTTAGATGATGATCAGACATACAGAGCGACGAAATTATGTATAAGATTTGATTTCACCAAACAAACAAACAAAAAACGTTGTCTTGGTTACGAGAGCGTTACCTTGCCGCTTTGACTATCAGCCAGTAGTCCATCAGCATTATCTCCAACCACTATCACAGTTTTGCTGTCAGGACTCACAGAGGTATGCTGTACCCACATGGAAACAACGGAGAGTTAGAAGGTATACTCGTTGCAAACACCTTGGTGGAATCTGCGAAGCACCACTAAATGCAACCACTCCTAGAGCAAAACAAGAGGAAAGAGGGACACGAATAAAAAGAATAGGAGGAAAACGGACAAGAAAGCTTACATTCACAGCCCAAGGGAAGTAAAATCGGTTCAAAACAGAGAAGTTGTTGCAGTCGAAGACGCGGACAACCGAATCGTTGTTGGAACTCATCAATCGCACTGCTCCGCTGCAAAGCAGTCCAAACAACCCAAAGCTTACTGAACCCACTCATCAGAAGCAAACAACCGCATCTTCAAAACTGATCTTGAAAATCAGAAAACTGATATCAGTTCGAACACAAAACGCAAATAGACATCCCATCTCAATGACTCTTTCCACTTAAGAAGTACCTGCAATTGTCGTAAATATCAATAGCGTTGGTGATCGCGTTGTCATCATGGGTGATCTTGGCACAATACGACACTCCAGGACGATCTAGGTTCTGTTCAAGCGAGAAAAAACGTGATGAGTTCATGTTTCTGGTGCAAACGTTATAGAATACAAAAAGCACAAGCAGTAAGCATTAACAAAGTCCCAAATACATGCGGCAGATCGCCTAGACATAAACACATCAGCTAAGCCATTTCATCTTACCTTGCAAACCATCTCGCCTTGAAATCCACCTGCTACAAGGAGGTTGCGCTTCACACACATAGTGCTGATCTGAACACGTCCCAACCCATGTTGATAGGGCCACGGGGTTCTCTGACCCTACGCAAAGTATGGTAGCTCATAAAGATGAGCACATAAAATGGTAGGGCTAATTACTAAAATTTATTAAAATACAGCACTATTTCAATCAAAGAAAAAAAAGGAAACAAATCCAACACTACTTAAGACCTCCTCATATCCTAATATTTACTACTGACTGCTACTAGCGTGCAAAAAGAAGTGAGAAAATGTCTATGAGTAATAGAATGTTGTATCACAGCACACAGAAGCGTAGAACATTTCAAACTCAAAAGCAAAACTCTCCGAACAAAGCTTGACGCATTCTTTCGAGAACATGATTGACGAAGCAGAAAAATATGAAGACATGAAACTACAGAAGGCAGGAAGAAACTGACGAAGTTACCTCCAAGGCTGGAACAACAGGGCCTGCAACGTTGAGCACTTCGGTCCCTTTCCTGGTCAAGGGCGACCAGTGCATCACTGAATAGCTGTGCATAAGATACACGTCGTGCTTGGAAGTCGCCCACACTAGATTTCGCAGCTGACCATCATTCGCCCACAAACAACAAGCAAATGAGAAACAGAAAATGTTTTCATCCTCGGCACAAGACTTGTCTAAAGTTTAAGCATGCTTCACACGCAACAACACAAGGAGAAGATCAAGTCAGGAAGTGTCTGACCTGAAAATGGACGATTGTAGATTTAACTGATCTAGTGTTGTGTCGGAAATGATAAAATTCCTTTTCCTTCTCTACCATTTTGCACTCCTGCGGATGTGAAAATAGTAAGTGTATGAGCAGCACACGGATAATGGATAACGGCCGATGTAAATTAAAACTCCCCCAAGTCCACCAAAAATATTATCAGTTTCACAAATCCTAAATGCAATTGAAGGTCGAAATAGTCAGACATACTAAGAAGTCTAGAAAAGTGTGAGAGTCTACATATTATGACCATGATAGCGGAACAACAGGGAAAGCATCATCAGTCACCTTCTCTAGTTCATCAAGTGGCTGAAGCAAATTCACGTAATTCTTATACTGCTGTAGCCGAGTTTGTCGGTACTTCTCCCTTGTAAATTGTAGACAGTCCCATGGAATGCCTTGAATATCCTTTCCCCGTCTGGCTTGTAGAGCAGTAGTGTCTTTACTCATCTGCAGGAGCATAAATAAACATTATAAACAAACAATTCACGCATTACTGTACAAACGTCCCGGATTCGGGATAACCGAGATAATGCCTACTCACCACATCAATTTCATCATCCGAATCCGAATCAAGCGAATTCCTGTCGCGTGCCGCCTGCAGTTGATCGTCTGCGTCGTCCTCAAAGTCCATCATGTACTCGTCACCCACATACTGCCCATCATCTTGCAGCTGAGCCATTTCGTCCACTGATTTACTGCAAGCATGAAGTGATGCGCTTACGTCGGTAACTAAACATTGCGCATCAATAGCAGAGGCACGAAGAATATGCAACAACTCAAAGTATTGACAACCATAATGGTTCTCCTATATATCCGACTAAACTCTTCAAACGTGCACCTTCCTGTTGCTCTAAAAGCTCGGACAAAGACACCAAGAAAGACACACAAAGCCTCAAGAAAGCAAAGGTGGAGAGGTTAAGGAGGACAATGAAGCGTCCTTTCTAGTAACGCCGATCTCACTGACTCTCGAGACTCGACAGCTTTTACACTCATCCCTCCAAGACTAGTAAACGACATGCGGAGATTTGCTCCTCAATACAATTATCATAGTCAAATAGAATTACTACAAATCAATATCTAACGGTTTTTCATATCCCAAAGTTCGAATTTCGCATGCATAAACGTTACTGGAAGTATTGACTTCAAAGACGGTTGGCATGCAAGAAATCCGAGCGCCTAAATCAGGATGAATACAGGAAAAACAAATCTCTTCGTCGATCTCACGCTCAATACGCATTCCAAAGATCAATTACGCACGAGTCAAATCGAACGAGTCAGATCTTCTAATTGTCTACTGTTAAAAAATGTTAATGAGTCAGCAGTGCCCTGCCTTCATCACAAAAATCTCCACCACAAACAAACATGCTACGGGACCAAAAATTCTCCAGTGACGGCACATCAATCGTGGTACACCGGGACCAGAAAGCAAACAAATTAGGTCAAATACAAAAATAAAAAACGACAAATCAACCAGACTTTATCGAAAGCGAAGAAATTATATCAGCTCCAACAACACCAACTATACCTCACGCCAACGCGCTATCCGAGAGCCTCAGCTACAAATTACGCGTCCACCGCTTTCTGCTCGCAGAGCCACCAATATCATCAAAACCACTCCAACACGCACCGCTCAAACTCGAATCCAGTTCTAACCCTAAGTATCCGTCTCCGTCCTAAACCTCCCCGAATTCCACTCACAAACCCTCAGAAACGCAGGCGATCCGTAACGGCCCCGCTCCACGGAATCAAACACCGAGAAAACTGCCAAAAATTTCCTGAAAATCCTGAAAAACCCAGAAATCACTTACGGCAATTCTCTGAATCATCTACCGCCTGCCAGCGCCGCCTCCGCCCTTCGGAAACCAGGACCAGGGGCTCCGGCTATGGCCTGCTCGCTCGCTCGCTCACTGCCTCTCCTTTGGAAAACGCAAAAGCTTCTGAGGCTGCACTTAGAAGCTTGCTGCCCTAGAAGGGTAGATTCTGTATGGTATGTCGGTTTGGGAAGACCGTATCTACGAATTATATCAGGATCTACGGGAGTCGCCGGCACATCTGGATATGAATCAAAACCAAAGCTGCTGATGTGGCTGGTCCCGGTTGGCATTCCGGTGGGCCGTCCCCGTTTGTCGGTGACGTGGCAGACGGACAGTCCCATCTTGGCCTCCTTTCCGCTTCTTTTTCTAACTGCCCATTGGTTGCTTCCGTCTTTGGGAAATTGTTTTGTCCCTTCTGCTTACCTAAACAAACTGTACATTTTTTTACTTTAATTCATTTGTATTCTTTGTTTTGGCTCATTAGTACTCTCTATACTTTAAAACTTGAAGAAAGAACTCATTAAGGATAATTCCCTTGGCCTTTTACAATGTCTTGGAATCCACATGTCATATTTAACAATGTTATCGAAATTATTGAATTGCAAATCATTCAAGATCTTCTATATTTCTTGGATGACTACCGTCGATGTCCTTAGTCATAGATTCACACCCTTCTAGAGGCTCAAAAGATGGACATATGAATATATGATCACTTCTTCAAACTTAAAAGTCCTCCGTTCTCTACTCACTTTTGTTTTGCATCTATATATGAATGAAACATTTTATATTTATTTTTCAAAGGTTTAAACACATGTCTTGTATACTTCATGAAAATTTGAAATTATTGTGAGTTTTTGAATAAAATGTAATATACAAAATCTGCAATTTCAACATATGCTTTAACAATGTGAAATTTCTCTATAAATGTATATTATAGTGCAAGTATATAACATCATGGTATAATCAAGTTATTGTATAAATTTTAAATTTTAAAATCATCAAACTTCAATATGTTTAAAGTTCAAATTGCAATAAAATATCGAGTTTTAGAAATTTTAGGAATTTTCAAATTAGAGTGTAAATTAGTCTTTATAAGTTTTATTTCAACAACTAGATTGAAATTTGAACAACTTCAATTTTATGGGTAAAATTCATATCAAGAATAAAGAGCTACTTGTTGCCAAAATACACAACATGATGAGAAGTAGATTAAACATTTTTTAATTCAAAAACATCACAATTAATGAGGGAATATCCACCTCCATTCACTAAAAATGCATTCAAGCAACTCCCATTACAAAAATATTGGATGAAATTCTTTTTTCTATCCTATACACTTCCTTGAAGTCATCCCAAAGACATGACATCTTCTACAACATTTCAAGGTAACTACTGAACATCACTATTTTTGAAAATACATTAAAGAATTAATTTGCAAGAAGAGTGGATGGTATTGGAAGTGATATATACATTTACATCATTATATATTGTAGAATAAAATTTTATCTTCTATTATCATATTCTTGAAATCCCAATCAATCATTTTATGGTCACATTTTCAGCCAAACAATTTTATTTTTTCAAATTTTCATTATTTTAATGCAAATTAGAAACTAAAATAGCATTTGTAAAAATCTTTTATAAAAAAAAATAAAAAATAAAAAATGTTTAGTATACGCGTAGTATAGGGAACTTTATTATTTAGAGAAAATTTTGAAGTTCACATTATAAAATGTTGGAGTCTTTTTTCACAAATCAATTGGAATTGCAATTTTGACCAATTACAAAAATCTTGAAGCTATATACAGGAATTGAATTTTGATAAAAATTTTAAGTTACATCTTCAAAATTGATTTGGAACAAATCCATAAATCTATAAATACTTTTAAGAAGTTGACAATATAAATGCTAATGCTTAGCATTATCCACTTTAATGCAAACTCTAAAAAAATTGGAATTGTGTATTCATAATACATGTATTTTGTCCAAAAATTCAATTTAGGTATCTATGCTATTAAAACAATTGATTGTTTGTTTGTGATAATGTCCGGATCTCAACGATCGCCTATGCCAGTTTAGGCGTGGGTGGTGTTGTTGAAAAGTCCTCAATTACTGTGTTTGCATAAAAGACAGTTTATAGTGATCCAATCAACGGGGCAAAATATATTAGACTTTCAAGTTTAAATGGCATCAAAGATAAGAAAATTGGATGAAAATTATAAAAATTGGTTGCAAAGAGCCACGAGACTGTAGAACACTTGTAATTTCTAGCCAATATGTTTATTTTTATTTTTGTTTTACTTTATTTTTTTAAAAAAATTATTCATACTTCAATTTTATCTTTAATTTTCTTTTAATTTAAATTTAAAATAATATTTTTATTATTTGCGTATGCCAAATAAAGTTTTGGAAAAAATAAATAAATATATATATATATTTATGTATGTATATATATAATACAAAAATTGATAGAATAGACAATATTAAATGCTATTCCTACAAACAATTTGCAAGATTGAAAGGATTGAAAATGGATTTGAAAGGAAATTAGGGAAGGCTTATTAGCTATTATTTTTTGTGGCATTTATAATTGACATAATAATGGTTGTAGCAACAACACAAGGCATGTTGATTATCTCTAAAGAAAGCTTGGGAGGAAGGGGAATATAGAAACGGGTCATTTGAAGTAAAAGAAATTATGGTTTGCAAAGAATATATATACAAGATCTTTGGTTTACAAGGTTTTCTTCATGATCTAATTTCAGACCTGGTACAAAAGTTCATGAAGCCATAATTTCATACCTTAAAAGAGACAAAAATCATTTTTTAACATTCTTGAATGTACTTCATTCATTTTTAATAGTAAGCCTAGTAACCATAATTCTTTAACTCCTTAAGGCCCAAGGCCTTTTTTCTGCCAAAATAACACTCAAAATTGCCATTTCTATAGCAAAGAGTAAAAGAATTTGAAAAATGTTTTTTTTGCACATCTAACCTTAGGATCTTACCAAGAATGTGTGAATTTTTTTTTAGAATTTTTGACTGCATAGATTGTAAGATATCTGCATTTAAAGTGAAAAAAACAAGTTTTTCAACACATTGCGGAACTAGATTTTTTGACGTCAAACATTTTGAACTTAAAACTTTTGAACTACAACATTTTGAGCTTTAAATATTTATAGTAGAGAATTGAGTTGAGAATCTAGGATAAAAAAGAAAGTTCAAAAAAACTTTATTATCATTCTTCAAAAAATTGTTAAGTAGAAGTAGGTACAAGAAAAAAAGAAAATCTAAAATATTCATATATTTTAGATGGAATTAAAATGCACTAATTCCAATGGTGAGATTGTTCTAGCAAGTAAAAAAAATCATGTGAGAAAAAAAAAATTGAAAAATTTGAAAAATTGCATTCAGAAATGAATCCTAGAAGTTATTTTTTTCAAGAAGATGCTCTAACTGCCCAAAAAACAAGAATGTCCATAACTTTCTCAATACAAATCCAAATGAAATGAATCAAAGCTTTCCAGATAGAAAAAAATATTTTCTATGAAAAAAAGATATTTATAAAAAAAATTCAATTTTTTTCAATTTTTTTTTTGCTGCCCAGGCTATCCCTCGTCCCCTGTTTTGAGCTTATTTGGTCATAACTGTTGTTCTGAGGCACCGATTGTGAAGAAAATTATAGTCCCACAAAGCTTATCAGTTTTTCTATCTTCAAAAAAAGTATCAAAAATCACGACAAAAATTCAGCCCATAGGTACTTAGCCAAAATCCTATTTGTCCCCCAAATAGACAACGGTTTTTTAGGGGTTAAAAAACTTCATTGTCTACATAATAGATGTTCATTTTTTCAATAATGAATGTCTCTTCTTAGTCTTATATTTTTCAATTGATTCCTCAAAGTCATGTACAAATGGAGCTTAATTCTTTGGTTTAAAGAAGCACTTAAGAGATGCAAATATATAGTGACTTTCAAATATATTTTTACACTTCAATAATTGCCAAATCTATTTGAGAAATTATAATTTTTCAATAAAATTTAGTCATGTTGTGGTACAAATAGAGGACTACATATAAAAATTATAAATATATATGATTTTATTAAGTAATTTTTTCTATAATTATCAAATTTATCAAATTCTTTAGTAGAGAGAATAAGACAAATTCTTTAAAGGACCGTATATAAAAGATTTTACACAACAATCCTCAAAAGTTTTCATTTACTTCACAAATTGAAGAAATGCAGTTTTCCAATAAATTTTGGGCATATCGTGGTAGAAAAAGAATGGCATGAATTTTATTTTAAATATTAAAAATTTATTTTCTATCAATCTTAAATTGTTGATTTAGGAGACAAATTTTTTGGTCTTCTAAATAAAAATTACAAGATTCACCATGAGAAGGCATGGAATTTTTTGGAGATTGCATCGTAATTGTAGGTCATAAATTTTTGGATCTTATTGAATAAAAAAATGATTAAATTATAATCTCAAATATATTATTATTTTTAATGATTTATTCCAAAATATCAAAAAAATGTTGATATCTACAAGAAAGTAGCGACTTTGGACCATTTTGGCTTTTAATGGTTGATTTGTAGCAAAAGGTGTTATAATGATTTTTTTAAAGAAAACAAATTAACTTAAAATAATGTGCAATTATATATCTTTAATCCCTAAATGCTAGAATGGCCTTAATTATTTGCTACTATAGCTAAAAATGTGGAAGTGAATCATTTAGAAAGCTTTAAAGAATGTAGGAGATTATTAGAATGGTAAAAGAAACCACAACTCTACATATTCAAGGATAAAAATATGTTTTGAAATTTATTAGAAATAATTATGAACTTCTAAAATAGTAGTCCGGTTTTTAGATTATGTTCATGCACAAAAGGTTAATATCATTTAACAAAAGATAATATGATGTTACTTTCAAAAAATCCACTTTTACAAAATATAAGTTCCTTCGAGACTTATATCTTTTTTCAAAATATAACTTGAAAAAAAGATATAAGTCTCAAGTTATATTCTGGATCCAGAGACTCCATACCTACTTTAAATTCAAAGACTCCATACCTACCTGCAAACTAAAACTCCCATAGCTTTCATCTCATCAATAAAAATGGAATGATTAAAAGCTTTTTGCGTATAAATAAATCTAGAGAACCAATTTTAAATTTCTATTTCTTAAAAAAGTGATTTTTAAAGAAGTTTTTTGAGTTGCTTGAGCTGCTCATTGAGCTATGAAAATTATATATCATACAATAACTTTTTAACCATGTAGTCAAAAGTTATGAAAACTATTGTGCCTTAAAGATACTCCTCAGGCACATGTTGTGTGAAATTTTCAAAGAATAAAATAAAAATCCCATTTGTAGTGAACTGCTCCAAATTGCTATGTTGCCAAAAAACATTGTTTGGACCTTTAGGGGTTAAGTATGCAATGACACAATCTTTGTCACAATTCCTATCAAAAAATCCATCACATTTTCATCTTGGAGAAATGTCATCCAATTATTGCATCCAACATTCAAAATGAAATCCTAGAGTGCAACAAGCATTTGTGCGATTTGTCATGTACATGTTTTTCCTGTCTCTTGCAATGTTCCTATACATAGGTTTATATAGTATTTTATAAATTCAATTATTATCCCCCTAAAGTATTAAAAAGACTCTTTGGGACTTCTTGCAAATATGGGCAAACAATGGCCGTCTCAAACTTTAGACTAAATTCTGGAAAAAAATTATCTATATAACTGGTTGTTGACTTTTCAACGCTAACGTGGTACTGTCTCATTGGCAACTTGTTGTCATTGCCATTACAAGTTGCAACTCATAACTTTCTTTCCTTTCAACTTGCTTCATACCGAGCTTCATACACCCTTGGATCATGAAGACCAAAGGTTGTGATAGAAAAATGTTTAACCGGTTATGTACGATAACCTATTCGCCTCTGGTGCAACTCATTGGTCATCTAATACATAAACACTTTCATCTCCTTAAGTGCAAAAGAAAAATCAAGGCTTTTGACCCATTTGCTTGGACAAGAGGCTTAAATCAGATTTGTGGAATTGGAATTCACTTGGTTATTGTCACAATTGTATTTTTGCCACCAACTAGCTTATTCACTTTGTAGATCTCATGAGATTAATCCTCGGATTAATCATGTCATATCATTTGACCATAGCATAACTTGTTAAATGAATTAATGCAATAATTTGAATAGCATAATATACCTCACACTAATTTGGATGAATGTGGTATAATCAACTTAAACATTTAGATGAATTTTAGATTAAAATAGAAAAAAATGTAGATGGAATTGGATGAAAGTTGGTGTAGTATGAAAATAATGTAGATCACATCATATTGGTTTTCTTTGTAATATTGTGTAGTACCATACAAATAACTATGTCATACAAATTCACATAATTTTTAAATTATTTAGTGCAAGTTAGTAATATGATTGCAGGGCACACTAATTGATTAGATTAGTGTGTCCTATTAATGAATGAAAATTTAGCATCACCTACAATATTAGTGTCACAACAACTTTTTTGTAAAAATTGATATAATATAATATTGTTTTAACCTACACCAATTTAAATATTGGAGGAGATTCGAGGCCTTCAAAAGATTGTTTTGAAGTTGTTTCCACATTTGTAAACCACTATAGCGTTGGTAGGGTTTAAAAAAAAAATTAAGGTTTAAAAAAAATATTTTCAATTTTTTTTTGGAATTTATTTTATTTTAATATATTAATATTTTTTTATTTTTTTAAATAGTTTTAAAAATAGTAATTAAATATGATTACCAAACGTGGCAATCTTTTGACTACATCAGACTACTGATTTGGCATTGTTTTGGCTTTGTTCCCAATTTCTCCACAATTCAAGAACTTATGGTCTTCTAGAGGCTTTAAAAATCATCTAATGATAGTGCAATTTTGCTAAATTAGTGTCACAAGGAATATTAGAAAAAATAATTGTAGTGGGAAAAAAATTATAAGTTCATGTAAAATTTGAAAAATTGTCGTTCATAGTAAGATCTCGAGTAAGATCATGTATTGCCACAAAAATTCTAAGTTCATGTATCATCCATTTTGACCATGTATTGTATTTAGAATCAAACATACAAAACTTTTCACGCTAGAGAAGCTTCCAATTTGGTAATATTGTTCAACCAGCTTATTTACCAACAACTTCACCATACTGCGAAATTAGACTAACTTACCTTACAACTTTTCTAATCTAAATCTTAAGATTGGAACTTGCTTTCAAAATCATATGGCACATCAAGATTTTAGAGTTTTTTATAAAGGATGGTGTTGATCTGCATCCATCCAAATTCAACAAATTCCTTATGGATTTCACTTGGAAGAAAGTCTTAAAATCTAGAGACTTTATTTTTTGGAGAGGTGCCCAATACTTATTTAACCTCTAAAGTCCCATTGTCCCCTCGAAGGAAAAAATGGATTTTGGGCAAGTTCCTCTGGTCTCAATATTTGTTGTGCTTTTTTGAATTTCTTTGAGAAAATAGAAAAATATATTAGCTTTCCCCAAATATAATTTTTTACTTCAATTGAAGCCTAGGAACAAAAGTTATGTCACAAAAACTCTTTTTTTTAGTTTGGTGGGTAGAAAAGAAACCTCATAAAAAGTTAAAGTGAAAAATTATAAAATTTTGTTTTGTATAGATTATGTTCTTATGTAAATGGGAAGCTTTGATTTATTCCATTTGAATTTGTTATGTAAAAGTTATGGACAATCTTGTTTTTTGGGCAATCAAAACATTTTCTTGAAAAAATAACTTGTAGAGTTTGTTTCCGACCTCAATTTTCACAATTTATCAAAAACAAAAGGTTTCACAAGGTTAAGATCTCTTGATAGAACAATCTTACCGTTGAGATTAGTATATTTCAATTCCATCTTGGAGCTAATAGCAATTTAGATTTTCCTTCAATCTTCAACCTACTTCTACTTAACAATTTTTTAATGAGTGAAAACTAAGTGTATGTTTGTTGAAATTTTTTCTAGACTTTCAACTCAATTTTTTATCATATAAAATTCAAAATTCAAAATTAGTAGAGCAAAAATTATAAGTTATAAAGGTTCAAAGCCAAAAAATTCACTTGAGCAAGGTGTAAAAGAACTTGTTTTCTTTCCTTTGAACGCAAATATCTTTCAATCTACGCAGTCAAAGCTTGTGAAATTTCTTCCACAAATTTTTATACTAGTCTAATACAAACTTTCTACAATAAAATATGCAAAAAAATGTTGAATTTTATTTTTGCTCATTGTTCTAGAAATAGCAGTTTTGAGTGTTTTTCGATGGAAAAGAGGTCTTGGGACTTCAGGGGTTAAGCACTAACTAAAGTTGAGTTGACCTCAAGATCAAGTGATCAATGTGTCATTTTTCTTTTCAAAATTTTTGATAGCACATAGTGCATACGGCCGAGGTGAACTAACTCCCTGGCTTGTCCTCCCCAAGTCATTCTAGACGGGGGGGTAAAAAAAAAAAAAATTATTTTGTGCTTGATTAATTTATTTCTACATCTCTCCTAGCTCATTTGGAGCCATTGATTGCAAATATGAATTCAAAATTTGCAAATTTTATCATGCCTGGCAAATAAAAATTTCAGTATTTTTCCTTTGGAATGAGCGTTTCACCCCATCCTTGCGCACCACCATCTTCAAGTGAACCCTGCGGGTTTTGAAATAAATGTTTTTTTAGCACAACGTCTACCTCTTTGAAGTTTCTTTACTGTAAATTAAGTTTGAATGAACCACCCGATTCGTTTACTATTTTTTAGTACTCCCAAATGACCATGAGATTTGGCAAGCACACAAGCAACTTGATCCTCTTCAAGAATTTCAAATTGCACAACCACTTCATAAGGTGCAAGAAATTGTTTTGAATCATAGAAAAAAATACTGACAAGTTGGGCAAGCACAAATAAAACTTCTACACTCATTTTGAATCCTATGATCTCAACAAATAATTATGCAACCATAAATAGAGTCAGTTGTAATTTTGTACACACCTTCCACAGTAAAATACTAATAAAATATTATAGTTGAGTCACATGAATATGAAACACTTTTTGCAAAATTGTCAAGTTTATGAGAAGGAGGGTGTATTTTAAGTTGAAAGAGCCTCTAAACACAAAGGAACTTTAGGGATTAAAATAATTCAAGGAACTCTAATAATATAAAAACAAAACAAATATTGTATAAGGCTTTAGATGTATTTTGAAATCATTAGAAAAAATTTAAAGCCTCAAGAGGGCCGCAAGTTCTCAGTGGCAGCGGTGCAATTATAGAAAAAATTAGAATTTATTATTATTATTGTTTATATTTATTAAAAGTTGATGTAGCACTAATAGTGCCATGTCAGCTCTATGTCAAATTGGATTTTCTAAAATATTTTTTTAAATATTTTTAATAGCATAAAAAAAATTATTTAAAAAAACATGTATTATTTTTATTTTCCTGTATTTGTACTAGGGGGGGAAATGAAAAGTTGGCGGCCCTTTGCAGGGTTCAGATTTTTTCTAATAGACCTCTTTCTTTATAGGACTTTCGATGTATTTCAATGCTCAATAATCCAAAATGAATGAAAACAAAAATTTGAGTTGATGTTAGTGATTGATCAAGATTTCTATAGAACTCATTTTTTGTCTTGTGCCACAAAAAACTAATAGTTTTTAAATAAAAAGATATTGGCATTTTAAATATGAGATTAACTCCTAAATGCTCAAGGTACTATATTTTGGTATTGTCTAAATTTTGAAGTTAAATAAAATCTTGTCAAAGTATTATTTATGGTAGTTTCTTGGAATTTGAAACACTTGAAAGTCGATTTTGAGCATCAAACATTTGATATAAAAAAAAAATTGTTTACAATTTTTCTATTGAAGATTTTGTGCAAGGGTGTTCGTTGCAATTCTTAATTGTTTAGTGTTAGGGGCTCTTGAAGATGAGCCTAAAATATACTAAATCTTGTAGAAAAAATCACATTGTAAATTCATTTAAAAGATTTGTAAAGTACATTTGGAGAAGGCGTTAATCAATTATACTTATGCATGTTATATGTTTTAACCTTATATTTTTTTTCATGACCTAAATTTTAGATTTGACATGTAAGAAGGGAATTGAAAGACTTCAAGAGACTTTTTCAATTTTAACACCCTTTTGATCAAACATTACAATAATCTTTCAATCTATAAGTACCATTATTATTTTATTTTTTTTGTATATGATTCACTATCTACTGAAAAGAGGAGAACACACTAGGTTTTCAATACATGGTTCCCCCCCTTCCCCCAAAATCAGGAGCCGTTGGATGGGTGGAAAAAAAATTCCACCCCTCCTCAACAAAAAATCAGGAGCCGTTGGATGGGGGGGAAAAAATTCCACCCCCCCTCAACAAAAAATCAGGAGCCATTGGATCTGCATACAAATCTGGATACGGATACGGATACAAGCATACTTACGAATATAGATACATATACAAAAGGCAAAATACATATATGGAAGAATACATATACGACAGAATACAAATTTATCCCATAATGTTTGCATCTCCCCACCACCCTTGAAAATTACAAGAGGGGAGGGGGAGGGCTTGGGAGTGTGGGCTGAAAAAAAAATTAATTTTTAATTCATCCCCCCTTAAAAACTATTTTTTTTGAAAATAGTGCATAGTTATCACACAATCCGGTGAAAAGAGGCTGGTTGAGTTTTGTGTGTTCATACCACCTCCCTTCACTGTGCTAAAAAATGACAGCCGTCGATTAAAAAAAAAAAAATTCCCCTCCCCCCTCCCACACCGTTGATCTTAAAAAATTAAAAAGTATAGATATGGATACTAGTACAAATACTGATATGAATACGGGATATGGTACGGGATACATGATATGATATGTATTATACAGATTTGGATACAAATACATACAAATATATGGATACGAAATACTATGGGATTTGTCCCATATCAATTGTCACCCCACCCTCCCCTGAAATTTATAAAGTGCGGGGGGGTTTAAAACTTTAAACTTAAATTAATTAATAATTTAATTAATTTTTAATTAATTGAGCTCAACAGGGGGGATTGAAAAAAAAATCGATTTTTTTTTTCCTTGAGTGCATAGTTATCACTATGCGTTCAAAAGATAGGATTACATATTCACAACATGTTTGGTTTAAATATGTATTTTTAAAATTTTAATAAATTGATAAAGCTCATCAAAGCTCAGACTTTTTCTTAGTTTTGAGTAATTCCAAGATGCTCAAAAAGGCCTTGGACATTTAAGGGTTAAATAAGAAAAAATAAAACAAGAACACACAAGATACAATACAAATAATTTGTAGATGAAAATTGACCATGTTTATAGTCATCAAGATTTTATTTAAGGTTCTAAAATAATTTATAAGCTTCCATATACCAAAGTTCATTTTATTCAAAAAATATCTGAATAATATAAATTCACATTTATTTAAATATTTTTGAAATTACATATGAAAATGTACATTGGTACAAGCTATTTATTTCTAAAGGTTTGGGTATCAAAAAATGGATGCACCTTGATTAATTCTGAAACTAAAATGTAGCCTTTAAATCACTTAGTTTTTTAGATTGATATTATCTAAGAAAATGAAGCTTGTCTAGCTTATTTTATCACAATTGAAAATTTGAAAATTTCTATCCATTTACTAAATTAAACTTATAAAATTTCCATAGTTGATTGGATATTTAGAATTTACAATGAAATTTAGATGTGTTATGGACTTACAATATATGTAGTGTGCTCCTTATGAAATTGAGTTTTATTCTTTTTCTTTATAATGTGTTTAGGAATGTGTAGGAATTTAAAGATGAAGGGATTAAAATAAAATAAATCTTTTATGAAAATTTTAAAAATAAAATTTGGTATTATATTCATGATTGTCTTCTGAGAAGAGATAGGTAGCCCCCCTCTGAACTCCCCCTCTAAAAAATCAATAGCCATGAGATTCAAAAAGAAAACAATCCCTCCTTTTCTCAAAAATCAGCAGTTGTGCAATTTGAAAAGAAAACAATAATCCCTCTCTAAAAAATCAACAACCGTGCAATTTGAAAATAAAATAATATCCTAAATGCCATGCGATTTGACTTGAGGAAAAAAATTGTTGGTACAGGTGGAATAAATAGACATGCTTGCCTCTGTGCCTTACTTGAGTGTCTTGTTGAAATTATGCAATTTTCTGGTGTTGGGGCTTGCTTGTATGACCATTGTAAGTTGAGATGAAATCCTTTGAGCTTCTCTTTATTGCAATCTCAATTTGATGTTAGAACTTTGTGATTTGGTTAATTGGAACTTTGTGATGAAGGTGGATTACTTGGAATTATAGCGGCTAGGTTTGTTTGGGCATTTTGTGTCTGTGAGTGAATCTTGCAATGGATGGGTGTTTTAGAAAGCAGTAGAGAGGTGGGCATTTGAATTTTTATTGTTGAGGTATTATGGGACGTATTAGAGTTGAGGAGTGGGGGAGATTGGAGTGGGGTTTTGAAATTCTCAAAATTCAAGTTCTAATGGTGCGGTGGCTTGGAGTCCTATAGTCTGCCCGCCTTTCGATTGCATCACCCTCATGTGTTCTACAAATCCACAACATCAAAAACCTCCCATTGCTTTGCAATAAAATTCTTTGTTCAAAATTTTGAAAATTGGACTAGATGATTGTTTTTATGGCTTACTAAATTGCAAAATGAGCTCATAGAATTGTTGGATGTTTGAAATTTGTAGTTTGTAGTTGAAATCTTGGAGCTTGTTGTTTGAGAATAGTTGGTTTGAGAATAAATGCGAGTGGTGCATGTTTTCAACATAAGAGGTAAGTGCTTCGTCTTCACCGCTTTACTTTTAGTCATAGTATGCGTTTCTTAGCGATGTTTGAGAAAGTATTGCATTTTTTAGAAATTAGGGTTTAGACAACATTATGCTGCAAATTGGTTCATGTGTTTTTAATTTGATTGAATTTGTTATGATAGAAAGTTTTCAAGAGATTTACTATGGTAACAAGGTACCTCAAATTCTTGGTACATACCTAAGCTTTAACCATGGACATCATTAGATGTAAGTTAAAAAAAATTGAAAGTAACCGGCTTTTAGTAAAATATATAAGTCTCAATTCCTTCCCAAATTGACGTTTTGAAGGAAATGTGCATATTATTTTGTTACCGATTTTGTCAAAGATATTTGAAGGAAGTATGAATTTTGCATCATTCCGCAAGACAGGAAGTATGAATTTTGCATCAAATGTGCATATTATTCTGTTATTGCTTGCACATTAGTGTATCTGTAAACTCCATGGTAAGAATGCGTTGAATGTTGAATCCTCAATAAATATGAGGGACACACTTTTGAAAAGCCAACAAATTTTTGATAGAGAAGCATTTATTTTGCCCTTCATTTATAATATATATAATCAATAATTTAAAATATTTTAAATTTAGTAAATTAATTGGTCACACTTTTTGTAAAATTGGTCCTACAATAGAATGAGTGTAGTCACAAATTTAAAGTATACTTTCGAAAAGGTAGGCATACTCATTATAGACCCCTTTCCAGTTACATACCTATCTACATCCTTTTCAACATTTTAGGGTTGAAACGGGGAAGGGGTCCGTAATGGATATGCCTACCCGTTTGGCGCACCTTTGGAGCAAGCAACACTACGATGACGCTGCGAGGACATGGGTGGCTTCATGTGACATGTGGACCGAATTTAGGGTTTTGGCGATGGCTATGGCCACTGTTTCCCGCTGAGTGCGCCAGACTCGTCACGGACCAAGCTTAGATCTCCCGGTCTCAGTCCCAATTGCTTCCCTCGCGGAGGCATTGCGCTGCGAAGTCGCGCTCTCAGGTTCGTTTTAATTCAACATTTGCCTTGCACTCTTCGTTGAGCGACTTACTTCCGAATTAGCGGGAACGCTCTGTCGACACTACAATGGCGATCTGCTGATGCAATGGCTTGGAATCCTAACAATGAAAATTCCGAGTGGCTGTGATCTGTTTGAAAGCTCCTCGTGATCAATGAATGGATATGGTGATGGCCAGCTCGATTTCGATTCTATTTGGCAATGCTTGAGCGCGAGCGCGATCATCTGGACTTTGGTGTTTTTCTTGTGGAGTAGAGTAGTCGATTAGTGTGAGGTTTTGTTTTTGGAATTTCCTTGTCCGTAGTTAGGCCGTTTGCCTATTCTGTGCCATAGAGGAATTCTGGAAGCTGACGATGCAGCTCGGGATCGGCGAATTTGAGGATCAGCGGCTTCGTGATTTACGTTGATAATTTGTTTTCGGTATTTTTCATTACTGGGTTTGCAGCTAGGGAAGGGATCTAGTACGATCCCTAACGGGAATGGATCAGATTCTCATTGATATTAGAGGTCGTTTTTTGGAACGAGATAACTCCGATCAACTACTGCAAACATAAGAGTAATACAGTTTTGGGACGCGCTAATCACGTTGAGCACGATTATGCACAGGGTTTGAAATTTCAGAGCTGTCTTATTCAGTTGTTTATTTCACTGCCGCTATGCTAGTGCAGGTGTGATGTTGTTTGGTTGCGTGCTATCATAAATGGTTCGACGGTATTAAGCATGCCTGATAATTCAGATGTTGTTATCATTTGGTTGATGTGGCCGGTTGATTACGTGTTTTGCATGCACGGCTGTAGACTGCTTTACTGTGCTATGAGCATGCTATCAAATTTCACGCAAACGAGAGAGAATGATATCTGTCGAGTGCTATACAATTGCAAGTGCAATCTCTGCTCGGTTTTCGGGTTTTTTTTTCGCTACTTTACTTGCTATTACTGATTTCATTTGTCCTTTACAGGACTATTAAAGAGGTGAGGGAAGAATTGCTCAGACAAGTAAAGGAAGAGCGCCAGATAGAAAGAGCCAGTCATGAGTGCTGCAAGTAGCCTGCTCAGGCGGAGAAGCTTGCGAGTTTTAACATCGCTGCTGAAGCATCGTCAGCGGGAACTTGAGTATCTGACTGAGACTTCTCGTGGAAATAGAAATGCCTTTCGAAACTTTGCGACAGGGGAGCGTCTTTCGCCGTCACTCTTTCCCCGTGCCCTTGTCCAGGTGTAGTCTGCTGGTTCTTCCAATCTATTCTCTGGAGAATTAACTTGAATTTGCAGCAATTTGCATTCTGAAGTAGCCCTTGCTTACCAAGGGAAATCGGGTAAAATTCATGCTATTCTTAGTGTCGACTAGGAAGTGTGTGTGTGTGTGGTGGTGGTGGTGGTGGTGTGGGGCGTAATGACTACTTTATGCATTTGCAGCATTGATGATAAGGTGTATTTTTGGTACTATAGCAGATTTTTGTTAAACCCTAAACCTTAATGTGTGGGGTTCCCGATGAGTTCTATTTACTCCTGCATTATCGAATGGATAGGTCATTTTCTTTTGATTCCTCGCAAAGTATTCGAGAGAACAGTAGAATTTGTGCGGGTTTGTAGGTTGTTCGCTCAAGTGTAATCCTGCAAACATTGAGCAACTATTGCATGCGCATTCTCCAACGTGTGTTAGGAGTTCAAAAATGAAGCGAGCAAGCATTTGTCTTATCAATTTTGCTAATTCACAGCATATACATTTCTGTTTTTTGACTTTGTGAATTGTGCAATTCTTGTTTGGCTTGTCTCAGGATCGAAAATTCCTTGGTACAAGTTATGGTGTTTACCGGAAATTTGCAACGGACGCCGATAATCGTCCTACACCTCCTGTAACCCATTCAGCTGATTCAGCACGTACTAATCCTTCCTCTAAACTATATTGTTGTCAAGTTGCAAAGTGGTATTGTTTTTCAAAGCGTCGACAGAATGGCGCTAATTTAAGGTTTAAATAATTTTAGGGTTGCCTTTGATAGTAGAAGAAACATGTCATTTAATTGAAATTTCAACCTTAATTTAGTTGACAGTGAGGAAGTTCTTACGCTCTAATGACTATGATTCTGACTAAGTCGTGCTTGAAGCATATTTTGAGGAATGGCAGTAGAGAATTCGAAGTGAGAGAGTCCTAAGGTTTTGTCTGAAAATAATAAGTTCCTCTGACTTTAATTAGTCTCCCGTCTTTGTCTTGTTCGTGATTGCTAAATCTGGGAACCCGTACTTGCACTTTTTAAATGAAGTAATTGGTCCGGATGTTGAAAATCATGCCTCCAGTTTATGTTTAAGCACATATTTCGTATTAAATTTCCTAAGTTTTGCATGACTTCCCCAGTTTTTCCTTGGCTTATGAACCATTTAAACATTTACCTGTGATTTTACAGTTGGAACGGGGACGAAGGTCACTGCAGTGGCAGTCACTGTCGCTGCTTTGGCATGGGCGGCAGCATATTTGGCTTTCGATGTGAAACCGGAACAGGTGTCGAAGTACTTCTCCCAACTCGCCAAAGAAGGTCAAGGCAAGGGAAATCAGGCTTCTCCAGAATCACATGTCTCTACTGGTCACCAATCGGAAGAGGGGCCACCCACTGAGGCTAAGTTTGAAGTTCCTGAGACAGACCCTAAGGGGCATGAGAGATCCGACAGTGGACTCGAGGTAAGTTCCTGCTTGTCTTCTATATCCTTGGTTGCTCATTTTTATGCGTCGTTTGTCCATTTGTCTCTGAAATTTTAGCGCCAAAATGGTCTGACTTTTTACTTTAAGTGCGGAGATTCCTCAATGCTTACTACAACATGTTCTTCAGGTAGTCAAGGGGATACCAAAGGTCATTGAGGATTTTGAGCGCGAACATCATGGGATTGTGAACCCTGGTGTTCAAAATAAGGATGTTGAAGAGGAGAGCACCACGACTGATATTGGGGGGAATAACTCTACAAACATAACTGGTCTTAAGGTCAAGGAAGGAGTAGGGCAATCTTATCCTCATGACACTGTTACTGAGGTGAGGGAAGAAATTGGGCAGTCTGTTTCTTCCGCTTACTGGATTGATCCTGCTTCTGAGGTGAAGGAAGAGGTTGCTCCACATGACACAGTCCCCAAGGTTAAGGAGGAGATTGAATACTCTCTTCCTTCTGCTTTCATGATTGACCACGTCACTGAGGTGAAGGAAGAGGGTGGGCAGCCTCATGATACTCTCACTGAGGTGGCTGTGGGCACTAATGGATCTGAAAGACCTTCAGGTCAACCAGATTTTCCTATCGATGCAGATGGTAAGCGTTTGCCAAACACTAATTTAGATGACCTAGAGCCTGATACCTTCAGGAAACAGATGCAGGAAACAGCTAAGGGGGATGAATTGAAGGAGCTTTCAGACAAGATCCTTTACAATCAAACACGTGATGACAAAGATGGGGAACAGGCTGTTTCTTCTACGGATTCTGGGGGTGGTCTTCCTAATGTCGTTACAGAAACTATCGAGGCTGTAACTGACGTGGCTCAGGTAGTCCTTTAAATCTTCTTGTTGTGGAGGTCGTTACATAGTTTTGATAAGATTGTATTCAAAGTTGTGAGCTTGCAGGATAATGATGAGGTCATTCTTCAAATCTCCTTGTCGGACATTGTGTCAACGAACTTATTCCATCCTGCATAGCGGTATATTCGAGTTGCCATGACATTAGAAGGTTTTCGGTTGGACCTATGTGGGTCGTCCTCTCTTTGATGCTGTCCCGTGTATCTTTTTCAGGCCATCCAGAAGGCTGGGCTTGAAGCACTCCATCCCGTCGATGCTGACGTTCAGGGAACACCGAGCATTGATGAGGCATATTTTTTTAAAGAAGCAGCCAACAAAAAGGTAATTCTGATACTTGGAAATGATGGGTGACGAGGTGTGTATGCAAATGGTACTTGTGGCGGTGCCATAGTCACGTCTTGCTAGTTTGGCGAGTTCCTATTAAGTATGGAGTTTGTGTTTGGTTTACCTATGGTGCTGTTCAGCGTATTGAACAAGTGGTTCTTGCAACACTGCAGTCAAAGTTTTAGGCGCAGAGTAAAATGCAGCTGCTGCACAACATTTCAACAAGATTTGTGATTGCTATGTGGTTCTTCTTGTATGCAGGGTGAAGAATCATCTGCTGACGAGTATGGATCAGATGAGTTTTTTAAGTATGCAGGAGCAATCGAAGAGGCCACAAAGAGGCAATCTGAAGCTGATGCTCAGTTTAGAGAGATGTTGTTGAAATTGGATGTGAGTAACGATGCTCGGAAGTGGAGCATGCGATGCAGCTGTGGGTGCTTAGGCTGATGAGGTTACGAGATTGCATTTTAGGTTAGAGTTAGAAGAAATGATGATCTTACAGTAATTTCATGCGTTAGTAGAATTAGTGTATAAATCTGATCAGCAAGGAGCCAAACGTGAGCTTTGTCACCAACTTGTGGAATTTGGAAAAATGATCTGCAGGAAGAATATCAACAAGAATTGAAGGAAGCTCGCAAGAAACAGGAGGAGCAGGCTGAGTATGCCAAAAAGCTTAAAAAGGTGTGTTTACTGTTCACTTCAACATAACTGCAATATTTTGCAAGGTTCATTAGTCTTCATACATCAAGAATGTTAAGAGATGAGCTTTGTTATGTACTTTCTGTTGCATTCTCAATCCGATTTCGTTATCTTAACCCTTCGCAAAGTGGATCATCCAAATTTATGATGTATCTATGCAAGTACCAACAGAAATTCGTTCTTCCATGTATCGCATGACAGTTAACCTTAATATTTGTCACCAGGACTTGAGTGTAGAGAAATCGAGGTGGGAAGAACAAGCAAGACAGCAGCTGGATGCAGCCGAAGAAAGATTACGCAAGGAACTGAAGCGCAAGGTAGTTCTTTATCCATTCTCAGCTTCTTACAGTTTGCTGCAGACCAAAGGGTAGAATAGGTCGTTACATGAAATGAACTTCTCTTGTCTTTACGTGTTTGATTAATTGACGAAAAACAATCTCCGTGATTTTCCTTATCAGAATGCTTATGTTGAACCTGACCTAGAACATACCAAACCATTGTGTTCTCTTCTACTTAATTTCACCAGTTAATTTCATTATAATAATTAATTATGTCATGCACAGGTTTGTTCATTCTAGGCGGTAGCGGTTGTGATTTATGTAATTTCTCTCCACTGATATTGAAGCCGCTATCGTTTTTGGTATTCAAAGCCAATTTATCGTTACATTACTACAAAGTTTCGGGAGTTTAAATGTCGCGTCTAAGCCCAAGATCAACCTTGTATATATCCTTGTACATATGCATGCATTGCCTTACTCAACAATTGTTTATTACCAAGATTGTGGTCTACAAGGTTTTATGTTTATTTTATCATCTAAGTAGTGGAAGGGTTTGTTGGTCTTCCCAGGCGATGAACACCCTTAATGATGCATTCGCTAACACTAGTTCTCGTGTGGAATTTGATTCAAACCAAAGTCTATGTGCTTGAAGAGGCTGCAGACTCTCTTCTTTAGTTCCTTTGCTGATTGGAATTGTGATTAGAAAAGGTCGGGAGAATTCTCCATTTCACTCAGGTCATTGCAAACATGAACCATTTGAATCTTTTGTGCAGGAGGAAGACACAAAACGAGAGCTACAAAAGATGGAGCTCCTGACAAAAGCCCATACCAATGCTGCCGTTACAGCTGAGAAGGCCAGACAATTAGAGGACACAAAGGAACTGCAGATTCAGGTTCTTGCGTCTATTGATTTCCCATCATACACTGCCCAGTTTTTCAATTATCAGACCATTTTGATCATTTTAGTTCCTGGGCTGCGCATATAATGCGTTTGAATTTCGATATCTTTTATGCGTATTTTATGCTTCTGGTGAGGAGTTCTGTTTTTATTTATATCATGTGGTTTTGTTGGCAGGTTGAGGCTCTGCATAGGGCATACAATGCACGAACAGAGGGAGCCAGAGTTAGTCACACTACACACAAGCTTGCAATGGTACAATACAATCCTATTTTGCAGTTCTATAACTAAGAAGTGCCACATCCTGAAGACTTTCATGAAGTACACGAGACATTTTTCATCGCTAGATACATTTTTGTGCAGGGAGCGTTTGCTTTTGAAGAGGCGTTGACAAGGGGAGCACCATTAGAGGAGGAGGTAGAGTTTCTTAAACAAGCTGCTGGTGGGAGTGATGAGCTCATTGACGTAGCCCTTAAGTCATTGCCTGAGGATGTGCGTACGAAAGGGACCAAAACTCAGATTCATCTGCAACGTGAGGCAAGTTTACTGCGTTTATATGGATTTAAATTGGTGCTATATAAACTTGTATCACGAATCTAGCAGACACAGAAATTCGCGGAAATTGCTAGTAATAGAACTGTGGTGTGATGATTCCTGAGCCTTCACAGGAAGTTGAGTTTAGTGGTTGTGAGAACTGTTGTAGTGGACTGTGGTTGGCGAGAGCAAGGTCTTGCGAGGCACAAATAATTAGTATGTCTATGTTGCTGTGCAATTCCTAAGTTTTGATGGTTAGTCTCTGCCATTCATCTAAAACATTCCACCTTAATGGGACTATAGTTTAGGCCGATGGTTTCGTATGTTCATAACGTTGAGGGTTTCTGCAGTTTGAGAGCTTACAAAGTCCCCTGCGGCAATTGGCACTGATTCCTGCTGGTCAAGGTGGACTGTTGACGCATGCGATGGCAACTGCTGTTGCAGCTGTGAAGGTGAGTAATACTGATCTCCTAGATAATTGCCTCTATCGTTCTGTTTCTGTTTCTTGTAGTGCTAATGCAGGAGATAACGTTCATATGTGGGCTTCCAGGTACGAGAAGGTACTGGACGTGAAGGAGTGGAATCTGTTATTGCCACTGTGGAAGAGTATCTTGCCAATGGTGAGCTCTCACGAGCTGCTGCCACTCTTGAACAGGGAGTTAAAGGGTCAAGAGCCGAGCCTTTTGTTTCAGATTGGACAAGGCATGTGCGTGCCCGTGTTGTTGCGGAACAGGCATTGGCTCTTATTCAGGCTCATGCTATTGCCACAGCTGCAGGTCTTGCATGAAAATACCCCTGTTATCTGTAGATTAATCGACGGCAAATTCATTCCCAGTTGAGGTACAGTACTTCGGCCTACAGTCTAGCGTTGGTGTTGCACACTCATCGACAAACAAGGCTTTTTAGAGTTGATTCAAGGTAACGTGAGAGGCTTAGCAACATTAGCAAGGCCAACACCTTCCTGTGTCGATCCCTGTCATTTGGTAGCGTTGAGTCCCACTGCTTTGCTGCGTGTGGATCACTTGAGCTTGTGTTTGAAAGCCCTCGGACGTGACTATTTTTTTAGTATAGTGTAAGGCATCTTGCATCAACTCTGTTCATTGATTCTTCAAACTGATGGAATCCAACTGGCTGGAACAGTTCGCCTTTTGCAGTCACATTTGCACTCGTCCTCTAGTTCTTTTTGATGCCCGGAACTCTAAGTTCTGGAACCCATTTAGCCAGTGTCTGAATCTCTGTTGGACCAAAACTGCCCAAATGCATGGCAAGTGAAGTTTTTGGTATCTTAAATCGACAGTAGGTGCTCTTTGGGAGTGAGAATTTCAATTAGAAAAGACTATCACAGAAATTCATTACTCTTTGTAATCAAATCATTATTTTGAGAAAAGGAGAAAAATCAGGTGCATAACATTCAGTAGCCTTCAGGGAGGCTGCCTTTCCCTCCCTGGAGGCCTCATCCACGATGTTCATCCACGCCTCATTAATCTAAGCTGCAGTACTCATCCACGATGTTCATCCACGCCTCATTAATCTAAGCTGCAGTACAAGGAGTGCGGCATTAGATTCATGGCACATTCCATTTCCTTTCTATAATTTCAAGACTAAACATACAAATAAACATGATTTACAAAGAAAATTGGTTTGCCTAAAATCTAAGGTAGAATCATGATTAGCATACCAAGGCAGTCTTCTATGTGACCTTTACAATAATTTACTTTTGATTTGTTGAATGTCAAGAAAAGCTCCTTATATACCTATGGGGTGGTAAGCTAGTTAGAACTACCCGTGTGGGATATGTTAATTTAGAATTTGTAGTTTCTCAACCACTCATAGTTAAAATCAAAAGTAGGAATTGTGATTGAAGTATAATTTCAGACCTCATTTAGGAATAGTATAATAAAAAATTTCAAAAATAATTGAACTATGAAAAGTTGGTAAATTAAGATAAATTTCATCTCTAAAAATCCATTTGAGATTATGATTCTCCAATCAAAAGTTTTGGACAAATTTCAGAGAGGATGTTTGAAAATGTCAAAAACAAATTCCCTTCCAACCCCTATCTGAAATTTATCCATAACTTTTGATTGGAGGATCAAAATACCAAAAGAACTTTTGGAGATAAATCTTAACTTCATTTCACAACTTTTTTCAGTTAAAAGTTGTTTTTTAAAAGTTTTTATACTATGCCTAAATGAGGTCTGAAAATCTACTTCAATCACAATTGTTGTTTTAATTTGATTACACCATGAGTGGTTGAGAAAATATAAATTCTAATTTACATATCCCACATTGTTTATTTTACCTCCTACCACCCCATAGGTATATAAATAGTTGTCTTTGCATTCTAAGTTACAAAACACATTTGTCTTGAGAAGCTTTGCAAGGAATTTTGAATGTTGAAATTCATTGGCTCAATGATTTGACAGCTATTTTATATAAATCTCATATTTCGTGTACTATTTAAATTGACAATACTTGAATTTATAGTACTTCGAGTCTGTAGATTTTCTGCACTGTTAGAATTGAAAGTAGTTTTCATTTTACCCCAAGTCTGCAGTAGCCACCCTGCCACTCTGACAAATTTCGACGCGTGTTTGTTAGCTACTGATGGTGCCGAATATTCGGCACCATATCATCCAGCTGATGAAATGATGCCGAATATTCGGCACCATTCTGTCAGAGGGAAGGCAAACTTGGCTTCTGCTACTGAATGTTATGTGTAAGCTTTGGCTAATAGACGAAATTTGGTTTCTACCAATGTCATTAACCCCTAAAGGACCAAGGCTTTTTCTCCATCAAAACACACTCAAAAATGCCACTTCTATTGCAAAAAGCAAAAAATTTAAATTATTATTATTAATTTTGCATATCTAATCATAGGATCATATATTAGACTACTATAAGAATGTATGCAAGAAATTTCAGAAACTTTGATTGCATAGGTTGCAAGATATTTGCATCCAAAGTGAAGAAAGCAAGTATTTTTGCACCTTGCTTGACTAGATTTTTTGGCTTTGAATCTTCTTAACTTAAATTTTGTGTACTATCAATTTTGATTTTCTAAGTTTTTATGCTGAATAATTGAGTTGAGAATCTAGGAAAAAAATTCAAGAAAAAAATACTTAATTTTTACTTATAAAAATATTATTAAGTAGAAGTAGGTTCAAGATTGAAGAAAAAACTAAATCGTTAATAGCTCTAAGATGAGATTGAAATACAATAATCCCAACAGTGAGATTGTTCTAGCAAGCAAATATGACCCTTTCTAACAAAATTTTTTGGAAAATTGTAAAAATTGCATTAAAAAATGAATCCTATAAGGTTTTTTTCCAAGAAGATGCTTAGATTGCCTGAAAAATTAAGATTGTCTATAACTTTCTCATCACTAGTCCAAATAGAATGAATCAAAGCTTCAAATGTAGACAAAAATATATAGTTTTAGAATTTTTAGAATTTTCTTTTTTTTGACTTTTTGTGATTTTTTCTGTTGTCCATTGACCTCCAATTTTGGCTTATTGTGCCATAAATTTTTCTCTTGGGCACCAATTGAAATAAAAAATTATATATCCACAAAGCTCTTGCAAAAACACACATTCTCAAAAAAATTCAAAAAATTCCACTAAAAATTGAGGTCATAGGAACCTATCTGGACCCAAATTGTTCCCCAAAAGAACAAATGGTTCTTTAGGGGTTAATGATGGACACAACCACCTAATGGTCTCATGAGGGTTCTATATAGGCTGGTAGGCTTGAAGAAGGTACAAAGATGAGTAATGTAACTCATCTTTGTACATATTGGTATTTTTTCGTTTTTCTTTTCCTGGATTCAAAAGTAGAAAAAGAAATATTAGCTCATATTGTAGTTTTAACTTGTAATATTCTAGTTGGTTGCTGAACAACCAATTGAAAATTTAGGTAGATTCCTACAAAGTCATTTTTGAATGAATCTTTCTTAAATTTTGATACAACGTGTGGACATGTATCGTTGCCTTATTGGAAAAAAGAAAAAAGAAAAAAGAAAAAAGAAATATATATATATATATGAAACCCAAATCAAAAGTTATGGTACCCAAAGTTTTATGGACAAGATATGAAGGTTGGGTAGCATGAGTAAAATTCTTCTACTTTTGAAATTTTGTAGGTATGTACTACATAACTATCCAATGAAAAGATGCAATGCACCTAGTTTCAATTATCCCTCTCCTCACTGTAAATATATGAGAGCCGTTGATTTAAAAAAAAATTCCCCTCCTTCGCTTTGACACCGTTGATCTTAAAAAAATAAGAAATATGGATATAGATATGGATACTGATACAAGTACAAATATGGATATGGATATGAAATATGGGATTATTTTGAGATACAATATGAGATACGACACAATACAGATACAAAATACATAAGTAATTAACCCATATTGTTTGTCCAAACACGTTGGTCTGGAAAATATAAGTATGGTTGGAGTGAGGGTATTAAAATAAAAATTAATTATATTCTGAATTAATTTAGAATGAGCACTGTGCATAACTATCCATTCAAAACATGGACTACATGTAACTAACATTATAGAGGATGGAACTATTAAAAAAATTTCTAGTATCATGTAAAAATCTCATTCTAGAAGGAATTAAAGTCTACTAACCCTGTGAGGCACAATTGGAAAAAAACTTTTTTTTCTAACTTCAAACACTAATCTTTCAGTCAGCACCTCAATTTTTTTCCACTCATTATCATAGTAGTCTTCTACAAGTTTGTACAATTGCATTTTAATTAAAAACGTTTTTAACTTCATTTTTTTCACACTACCTCAAAACTGGTAGTTTTTGGCAATGTATGCCAAAAATGTGTCATAGTCCTCCAGAGGTTAGAGCATCACTAGTGCTACACTGCTACTTGGCAAGTGGCACGCAATCTAGATTCTAGAAGTAACCATTATAGGATGAATATAACGTTTTTTTGTAACCCAATAGAACTTCAACTTGCATTAGACTCCACTTTTTTCTTTGTCTTAGCACACAAGCTTTCTACTGCGGAATTTTGAATTTCTTTATTGTCCCCTTGAAGTGCCTCCATATTGCAAAGTGAGTGACACAATGGAAGGTCTTGATGTCACGAGGAACTTGAAAGGAATTTTTTTTTGAAGTAAAGAGGAAAATGCAACTTTGTTAGAGCTTCATTGTTGTATTGCAAAATCCCATTCAAGGCAACATGCAACAATCAAGTGCCTTTTTATAAAAATTGCTAGGCACTACTAATCTCATAAGCTGATTGGGGGTAGAAATCAACTTGCCAGATGGCTTGGGATAAAGGTATCATTGAGCATGATGTTGCCAAGTTTGTGGAGTAGATCAATAAATTTGGGATGTCTCCCAAGGACTCGCTGAAGTATAGTCTGTAACTGTATATATACAAAGTCAAGCATCCAAAATACTTGTTATTTGTGTTTCTCTATTGTTGGTTTATCTTGGAAGATTCGCCTTGTTAGGTGGAGACTTGCTATGAGGTTTGGCAATGGCATCATGCAAGCTAAACATTCTCCTATCGCCATGCTAAAATAAAAGGCTAATTTTTCACTAACAGACAAGGGGGACTCAGAGAACACTGAACAATCTTCAAATTCCTCATGGTTTTTGTATTTGCAGATTTGGTATAGAATGGTTTGATTCAATTCTTATAGTCATTGGTGTCTTTACTTTTTATTGATGTACTTCTGCTATTTTTATTAGTAGTGGGCATGTCAAATGTTCTTGTTTAGTTCCCAAGCTTATCTCTTGTATTTGTAAAGTCTATGATGGTTTGTTCTTTACATTTTTTGCTAAAACTTTGTTTTATTGTGTTGGCTACAATGATGTTGAGACACTTAAAAACTCCTATATGTATTCATTACTCTATACAATTCATCTTAGTCTAAGCCTAGTTTGATTAATTATCAATTGACAATTAGTTAATAACTGAAGCTTAACGGCACAATACATTCACGTAGTGGTTGACGTAGTGGACCAGGTAACCGCCTCCTGAGATTTGTATATATGTGGACCTGATCTTTGATTATTTATGTAAGTTGATTGAGTTCCAAATACTCACGTGTCAAATTTATTCTACATGGTATCAGAGCAAGAGAGTGACGTGAAGTTGCTATTTTTTTTATTACAATAGAGCATTGCTCCTCGAGACGAGGTCAAGAGAGTGTGAAGGGTGGCTGAAAGCACGAGTGTAGCATTTAAAGAGGAAGATAAACTGAAATGATCCTCAAATTACTATGCGTGGGCCTTGAAGATGAGGGCAATACTTAGAGCTGAAGAATAGTGGGCTATTATAGAAATATACATTAGATGTTTTCAGCCCCTATAGAGGAGTGCGAGTTCCCCTGGAGTTCCAAACTCTCAGAACTGCGCCGTAGTAGTTGCTTGACGTGGCAGAGAGACTGCTACGTCATTTTTTTTCATTTTTTTTTCAAAAAGAATATTGAATATTTTTTCAATTTTGCTTTGCATTAAAAAAAAATTTTAAATGATTTAAATTTTTTTTTTTTTCAAAATTCTGACAGCGACTGTTCTTTAATTGTTGTGGGGAACAATGCCGGGAACAAGCTTGAAACGGCCCTCTAGCCCCCCGCCCCCCAAATACATCTATTGGTAGAGCCTCACAATATTCTTGGCAACTATAGATGGCGAAGCCACGACAGAGGCACACCTAAAAAAGAAAAGATACTAACATGTCGATTACTGTTATTGTTGATCTCTGACGACCTTGTCAATCTTGTTGCAGAATATATAGATCCAACACTGGCATGGAAACTCTCAAAGACCAATTCAATTCGGGTAATTAGTTCTAAGTTTTGTTATTAATGAAACAGCTACAGTACCTTAAAATGAGCGAAGGTGGATCAATCAAAGAGTACGTCAAGAAAGCTCAAGAATTGTACAACTGATTAAGTAGTATAGAAGAAAGACTCTTCGACCGCAACATCAATTGGCTTGTCATAAATGGGCTTCCGCATTCGTTTGAGAGTACTATTCAAACCTTCACCCACTTAAATCTAGACATGAGTTTTGAAAAACTTAGCACGAGCCTCATCTTCGGATCTCATCAGTGCTAACATTGTAATTAGCAACTGGGAGATGAGGAGGCTTTGGTAACAAGTTTCTATAGATAGATGTCAATTCATGCACTATAGTTGAACCATGAAAGAGGAGAGTGTTGGCTACAGAACGTTTGAAGACGTGCTTTTTTAAGCAGACGATCTTACGACTCGCTGTGAATGCCACTAGTATGCTTCAATTGCCATAAACCAAGGCACTATGTAAGAGATTGTCGGATGTTTCCCAACCCCTACTGTTATCAAAATAGATAATCACCAAAAGGGGTAGAACACACCAACTTAGCTTAATTCTTTGATGCACATTTAGCTCAGGGTGTTTATAACTCGTATTACTATTGAAAAAATGGTCCGTGGTACTTAGATAGTGGAATGTTAGGGCATATCGCCTCTAACTGCCAAAAACTAGACCATCCACCTACTTCCTCTGGGATAGAAATAAGTGAGGTCAGAACCAGAGGAGGAAAAACTCATCTAGTCAAAGGCTTGGGTACAACCATTGTACATATAGAAAATAGAGCAATAAATTTGAAACCAGGTAAACATGTTCCTAGTATAAAGAAGAATCTAATATTAGTCAAGGCTGTGGCCAACTCAGGACACAAAGTCACCTTCTTCAATCAACAATGTTGAGTCACAAATGAACAAACAAGTCTTATTTTTGCATCGGGAGAGAGAGATCTATCTCTGGCGGGCTTACAATACAATATAACATATTAAAAAATCAATTGTTGGGTCTTACATACTTTGCCAATGTTTTCGTTTTTTGAGTTTCTATTTACAGTTTTTAATTTTGAAAGATTTGAATGGGTGCAAATGGGTTGCACCCCATTCATCCATTTTAATTTTCGTTTTTATTTTTTATTTTTTATTTTTTTATTTTTTTCATCCATCCTAATAAAATAACCCTATTTACACTTATAGGCAATTTTTTACTTTAAAAGTTACTTTATTTCTAAATTTTTTAACTAAGGGGCCCCTAATAGGCTAAAATACTCTAAATTCATTTATTTTTTAAAAATTTTCTTTCTACAACACATGATAAGATAAGAAAGAAAAGTTTAATATCATGATGGAAGTGCACCATGTGCAAATTATTAAGAGAGTCATTGTTGGAGACACTCTCCTCCAAATTCTTATCCAACTTATAAAAAGATGAATGGTGGCAACAAAACAATGATCCATGAGATCAAATTAAACTACTTCATAAACAAATGTCAATTATCTTTTATGGAAAGTAAGAGTTCCTTCATCTTGTTCATATAGACTTTCCTAATTATTAAAAATGGTTTTGAATACTGGTTCTATTATTGTATAAAGTGATGATCCAATAATAAAATTACATAACTAAATTGAATAAATGTGTATTTCGAGATATATAAGAGTTTGAAATTTGAATGTATTTAAGATATAAAATAATAAATATCATGTGTACTTACAAATTACTTTCATAATAGGGAACATTATATATTTTATTTATATAATACAAAAATATATTAAAATAAAGGCTACCATTGTATAATAATAGTTTTAAATGTCTCATTTTAACACTTGGCTTAATGGATGATTTTTTAAATACATTTAAACCACATAGTAATGTTCAATATACTTTTCTTACTAATATCCAATATAAAAATTTCACGAATTTTAAAAACATTACTTGATACAATCAACTTAGAAAACTAAAATATACAATTAGTTTTAAAATTTAAAAAAAGAAAGTAAAATTCAATATTTATCATATGAACTTCAAAAATATTATTTATTACCTCTAATAAAAATCTATACAACAGTTTTAGTATAAAATTTATGAAATAAATATATTCATAAGGTAGAACAACCTTAAACCACCAACTTAAGCTTGATTGCCTACTTTGGGGCCAACTAAAAATAGGCAAAAAAATGATCATGTGGGAAGTTAGTTTTCATAAAGAACGCAATTTTCAGCATGAAGGAAGCATTTTTATTGAATTCGTTACAAATTATTAAAGTCCAAAGTTCATTTTGACCCACTTTGCTCACTAGATTTTCTGAATTCCAAACAGGGAAGATCACAAACTTGCTCAGAGAATGACCTTAAACCGTTAACCTAACAAAGTTTGAGTGGAACTCCTATTGTACTAAAAAGGGGTAAAATTGGATTCCATAACTGTAGTTGAAAATTACTATATTTGAGTAGCATTACAAACTGCACACAAGGAAGCCTAAAATCAATCATCTACAAATGGAAATGATATGATCCACCCATGAATTCAGCTCAAAAGGTTCCAGACTAGGTGATTCCAAGGCTGGGCTACATGGCATCTTAAGAGTATGCCCACCAATTCTTCCCTATCTCTATATGGATGAAGAAAGACCAAGTATAGGGATAGGGAATGCTCTTCCCCACTAGTATTGCTCTATCCTAAACTTATAGGGAAGTTAACTTTGAGTTCCCTAAAACACACACCGTTTAGGGAATTGGGGATGGAGTTCTCTAAATATTTAGGGATAGAGAACCTTGGTGGAGAGTTTTCTTCCCTATCCCAATGAATTTCATCCAGATAGGGATACATCGGGAAAAAATTGGCAATTGCAACAATACTGTCGTAATACTATTGCAATATTGAAACAAACGTTTAACAGTCTAGTATTGTTGCAAATTGCAACAACACTGCTTACAATCAAGAATTGTCATATTGATGCAATTTGAAAACGTATAACAATTTTGTTTGAAACAATATAGTTTCAATATTAACTTTTATAATTTATTCAAGTTATCCATTGATTTGTTGCAATTCAAATTTCAAAATTGCGTACTTATTGCTACTGATATTTTTCAGTATTGCAACAATAGTGTTTCAATTGAGAATGTACCAAAAGTCTACATATCGACAGTCCCAAATGTCTTGCACTTGAAGATATCAAGTAGTTTCATATGTACAACATGGCTGGATTTGTCCATTTTCAAATGTCTAATAGTAGTGGATTGCAAGTACTCATAAATGTACAAAAGAGTTACATGTTGCTTTATTTAAAGCTGGAAAATTTTGAATAGGTCTACATCTACATATGGACTACATTTCAGTATTTCAAAATGTATCACAATAGTACAAGGAAGTACTACTAGATGTGCACAATCTACAACACTATGTAATGTTCATGAGGCATATATTTCTACTCTAAATCCTAACTTCCTCAACAACCTCTGCCGTAGATACTCACTGCACCTATTTCGAGTTCAACGAAACCAAAGTTCTTTGGCTTCAAATCCCATGAAGACACCGATTTCCTGCAAACAAACCGCCAAAGAATGATATCAAAACTCTGTATTCCTCTTCCTACTTCAAAGTGGCAAAGCTACTTTCATATTTTTTCAAAATGAAACCTACCATACTCTTAAATTTAGTATATTAATCTCTTCTTGCCTTCAATTGTGATTCAGTGCCCTAAAGCATAGACACCCTCAACGTTCTTCCATATCAAAATGGGACATGAAATAGCTAGCATCAATGTTTAAATCAAGAAGTACATTAACTATATATTAGTAGGGTTATATTCCTCTTATCATGCAACACAAAAAGACATTGAATTACCAAACTTGCAGTAGAGTCAGAATGTAACTAAATGCAGATGCATTTCTCCACTTTTTTTCAAAATCAATCACATACATAGTCAATTCCAGAAAGCCAAATTTGATAATCTACAGGATAACCAAGCTAGAAACTCACCCAGTCAATCCCTTCCAATATATCCAAATTATTGCCATGCAAACCTACAAATCCCAAAAGTCAATCATAGCAACAGTGTCCAAAACCAAAACCAAACCAACAACATGCAGCTCACGCTCCCATCAATCCAGAATTCAGTAGGACACCACACTAGAGTTAATCGTATTCTTAAGCAATGTGACTCATGACAAGTTGAGATCTGCGAGATCAGCTTATCAAAGACTAAGCTTGGATAGCTCTTGACAGCTGCACCTCCGCCTTTGACAAAATGATAATTACAATAATCAGACAGCATGCGAACAAGAGATAATTAGACTAGCACGACGAGATGAAAGCAAGCTCGCTGCAGCTCATCGACAACTTGTTTAACCAGATAGTGCTTAAACTCATATATCAAGTGCACTTTAGAGGGATTTGAGTGTATACAAATTGAAAACATAAGGTCTGTGAAAGCTCATATTTGTGTTGCTGAGCTCGAGGTTGTAAAATTCCATTCGAAAAGAGGGGCAGCATGCAAAGTGCCCCACATATAACTTCAAAAAGTGTGAACCATCAATCTTAAAAAGTTGAATATCCTTTACAACTAATGGCAGCCAGATACTCGTGACCATCATCTTTTTGAACATGATCAACCCTCCTTGTAGCTCTAATAATGGTAGAGCCAGTCACTCCAATATAACATGGTAGACCTTATAAAGAACCTAAAAATTGAGTCAGGTTTGCATGATGAGTGAGTGCATCAAATTGTGATGTTTTGTTTTCTAGTCGCATCAAACAAAACCCTAAAATACAAGGAAACACCTTCGGAATAAAGCAGGAGCATTTTTTAGAGAAAGACTATTCTTAACATTTAAGTCTACATATGACCTCCTTAAACTGTTACAATACAAGAGGGACTAAAATTTGAGCATCTACGTCCTTCGCAAAAATCTAAAGTCGACTTCAACTTAGCTCAGGTGGACTCATTATCCACTGAAGAAGGAAGATATACCTTACATAATGAAGACAGTACAAAACCTGCAGTAAAAATCCCCACAAGGGTCCTCTCGGCTCCAAAAATGCGAAAATGGAACAAGTTGATCGGTTCGAAGATTTCTCCTTGCCTTCAATTGTGATTCAGTGCCCTAAAGCGGAATGCTACCAAAAAAAATTGGAAATTCAACTACACAATTGAATTAAAAAGCAGAACTCACCATTTCGTGCCTCTTGCGGCATTAGTGATGCCTGGTATAGAGTTCGCCCTCGACTTGGAAGAAGATGCGACGCTCGATAAGGTTGCGGTGGATGCCCTGGACGCCTTGAACTATCTCCTTTGCTGGCCATGTTCTCTCAAGCAAGCTAATCTTCCCCGCGGCGTGCTAAGTGAAGTAAGCAGCCAGTCTCAAAATCCTTAAGTGAGCTTAACTGAAGAGATATAAAACCTAAGAAGAAAAGACCACTTATGTGTCGCCCTTGCATGTGGTACAAGTGTCATAGATTAATCTTTTGGCCCTTAACCCCTAAAAGACCAACATAGGTTGAAATGTTTACAAGCTCAAAATGGCTCCAAAATACTCATCCCCAAAACAAGGTCAAAATCTCATCAATATTTGTATTTTAACAAATCCAATTGTAGAATCTTTTGATTAACTTTAGTTGTTCAAGTACATTGTCCCAAAATTTTAGGACAAATAATCCCATCAATTGCAAGTTCACTATGCTTGAACTTCAAAATGTATGTTTTTTTAGCCCTTCTAAAAGGTGAAGTTTTGTCTTTCAATATTTTTTGAAAAAAACACGTATATCCTATAACTTGGGCATTTTAGTTCACATGTTAAAAAATGGGTTGAAAACTTATGACAAAAATTTAAATAAAAAATACTTTCATATTCATATTTCTAAAAATTGTAAAAAAGAAGGAAGTTCAAAATAAAAAAATATTTTTTATTTGCTAACGACTTTCAAAAGAAATTGAAAATTATTAATTACAATGAAAAAAATATTCTAGTGAATAATTACTATCATTTACTTTTATTTTTAATTGAATTTTTTTGAAATTGAAATCAAAAGATGACTTTATATGTTCTTTCTACCTTCATTGCCCACAAAATAAAACTCCTCATAACTTTTACTTCATTATTTGGAATTGAATGGTTTAAATTTTCTTAAGTAGGTATTAATTTATAAAATTTCAAAAACATAATGAATTTTTTTTTAAAGTAATTTTTTTGATGCCCAGTTTGACATTGAAATAATAAAAGAACTTCTAAATTTTGCAATACTTATCAGGATGACATAAAACAAAGCTTCATATGTTAATGATGTTGAGTACCATCCATCCTAAGAACTTAAGACAAAAATTCCAAATTATGAAGGCAATAGCCAATAGAGGCTGCCCAAGTTCTCAAAAAGTCCGAAGTAGCCTCCTTGGTCCTTTAGGGGTTAACATGTAGGAGCTCAATTGACCATTTTTTAATAATGAGGCGAAAGTTATAAAGAATTTTAGTTTGCGGGTAGTTATGGAATTTGTACTCTAAAATAAACTTTAAAGTCAACCATTGGGATTGACATTTTTCAATTCTTAAACTACATTATTACCAATTTAGTGTTTTGAATCATTCTCTACTTCTTTTGTCTACTATATTTTACCTGTATGTTGTACAATTCCAAGTGATTTGAAAATTTTCAAGCATGTAGGCAATTGTCCTTGCAAAATGAATCCAAGAAAAAGGCACCATTTCGAACATTTTTTCATACAATTTGAACTTTTGAAGTGCAACTTTTTGTTTTCCGCACTGCAAATTTTTGTTTGCAATTCAAATGCTAATATTTTGCAATCTACACAGTGGAAATTTTTGAAATTTTTTCCCTCATCATGTCAAATTAGCGTACTAGAAGATCCTATGATTATATATGTAAAAAAAAAATTGAAATTTAATATTTGTACTAGAAATGTCGGTTTGTATTATTTTTTTTTGTGAAAATATAGTTAAGAACCAGTAGGGATTATTTTTTATTTTCTTTTAAATTTTCCTATTTTTTAATTGCCACAAAAACTTTGGAATCCTAAGACTTTGACATGCAAAAAGAGAGCTCAATGATTTTCATAGTTTTAACACCCTACTGATCAAACATAAAAATCTTTCAATCCTTAAATGATATTGTTGTGTTTTTTTTACGTATGTGATCTCTAATATATCTAGTTTGAATTTGTATGTAAAAAAAAATTGATTCAACTTATCAAATGTTGGCTTTTTGTTCAATTTAGAGCAAATTCCAAGAGGCTCAAAAAATGCCTTTGCCATTTAGGGGTTAATAATTTCATTTTTGATCAATGAGATAAAGTTATGAGCAATTTTAGTTTATGCACAATTATAGATCTTCTACTCTAAAATAAACTGTGAAGCGCTTTGTGTAACTCAACTTCCAATATGTTTTGAAAAAATTAAAATCATAGGGTATAGATTGTTTATTACAACATTATTTGGCATTTTTCAATTCCATAACTAAATTTTCAACAAATTAGTATTTTGAATCATTCTATACTTCTTGTTTACTATGTTGAACAATTCCAAATTATCTGAAATTTGTCAAACATGTAATCAACTTGCCTTCAAGAATGAATTAAAAGAAGCACCAGCCACGTGGACATTTTTTCATTTGAATGTGACCTAGTGAAGCGCAGCTGCCCTGAGTCTTTATAATGACAAAAAATAAATATTTTTGACAACTTAAGTGCAAGTAATTTACAATCTACACGGTGGAAGTTTCTAAATTTTTTTCCATATCTTCTCAAACCAATGTACTACAAGCTCCTATATGGTTACATGTATCCAAAAATATAATTTTTTCCTAAAATGTGGTAGTTGTATAGGAAATGGCATTGTTAGAGTATTTTTGGTGAAAATATTATCAAAAATCTTGAAGATTTAAATAAAGATACTAAAATTTTATAATTTTTATTTAGCATATTAGATGAGTCATGAATGTCATTGATAGAGTATGTGTCTTATATGACAATTTGGTAACTGAAGCCATGTAAAAACATCAATTTCTTTTTCAACCATAATAAATTAAAAGATGTTAAGTACTTACATAATTGAAATTAGTGTGAAAAAGAGAAATGAGATACATAGAGAATTGAAAGTTAAGTCTATTTAAGCATTTAGATTTGTGGCAATATAATTGCAGTCCTAAAATAATTCAAGAACAATACAATAATGATTTTGAAATTTAGATTCATTCAATACTAACTATCTCTAATTAAATTTAAATTAAATACTAATAAAGAAAATGCATTGCTTGCAATATAATTTTTATACTAAATCAGTTCTGAAATATAGAATATAGAATAAATATATAGAATAACAATGTGTAAAAACAAAAATAGCAACAATATTGTAACTGACTTGAATCATACTAAATTTTTTTGTAGTATTGCAGCAATAATGTTTGTAGATTGTTTCAATTGCAATTCAAAACTAAAAACAAATCAAAAACAATAATAAATGAAAGAACAAACAATATTGAAAAAGTTAGTCAAGACTGGTTTTAATATTGCAATAGTCTTGCTAACATAAATTGCTACATTTTATTCAAATTCAATATTGTTGCAATAAGTTTACAAAGCGATACTGCAATAGAAGATATTGTTTCAATATTGCAACTTGTTTGAAATAGTTCTGATTGAGTACTGCAGATAAAAGAAAATGCCAACACATTGTTTTAATATTGTTTCAATTGTTTTCATTTTCCCGATGTAGAGAAGGCCCTTGGTGGGGATGCTCTAATGGCACCAGTCAATTTAAAGTCGTTCTACCTTATATATAGAATATATTTATTAGAATTTGAAATATTTATATGCTATAAATTAAAAATAAGTTAGCTTGCTTAAATCTACCAAATGCCATATATTTATGATGTTTAGTTTATTGAAATTTTATAAAAATGGAAATTCTAAATTAAGAAGATCCTACTAGAAAAAAGAAAGTAAAAGAAACTTGAGATGGAAGTATAGAAAGAAAAAGACAAGCTACACAAAACTTCACCACCAGAGAACAGATAAAGTAAACTACTTCAAACTATTTATAAAGAATACATCAACACATCAGTCGAGACCCAAAATCATACATCCATATCACATCAAACCACCTTCAATTAGCCCAAATCCGATGAATATTAGTCCCATTCATCCACTCCTTACGACGATTCTCATCGACTCTTCCCTCGTCATAAACAAGACTGCATCTGCTTTTCTGAAAGACATTACTCTGTTTCCTTTTCTCGCGCACATACACACATCGGTATGGCGCACCTCGATCGTGACAATGTGTGCCACCGATACCAGGTTCGCCATCACCTCCAGTACTCCAATCTTTCCACTCTCCATTTTTTTTTCCTTTCTTTTCATGTAATTTGGTAAGAATTTGGAGGAGAGCGGCGTTGGTTGAGGAGGAGGAGAGGAGAAGAGATGAGAGTTTTGTTTTCTGAGAGAGTTGAGGTGTGAATTCCCTTTCTTTTTACGTGGTTGTTTGTTTGTATGAAATAGCGGGAGGGAGGATTGTGAAGTGGAGGTGATTGGATTATGTGGACTTAAAAAAAGGTAGAGTAATATGCAAGGTTTGTGGAGTCTAGGTTGCTTGTGATGATGGCATGGTTTGTCTTTTTTTTTTGGTTGATGACTGTGTTTGGCTTTGGAGTTGACGTTTGTGTGGAGTGTTTAAGAGTAGGAGAGAGTTGAATGAAACAGGAAGGGAATAACCGCAATTTTATTTGCACTTGAATTTGCTGTTATGGCGACACGACGTTGTTCGTTTGCTCTAGTGTATGTGCAGGTACAAGCGCCTTGTGCGTTTTTCTTCGTTTTGATACAATCTTCGGAAGTAGAGTATGACGATTATTGGAGTGCTCTTGTGTGTCCACTTCTGTTGCAGAAAGTAATGCGTTAGCTTCTGTCTCAGAGAAAGGTTGTGTGTTGCTTATGTATTTTTTTCTTGTCGGAGTTTTTCTCACTCATAGTCAATTTTTGAAGCAGACTTCAGGAGATGAGGAATTGATGTTTTCAGGGAGTTTTTTCTCATTCTCTTTCAGAAGTGTCAAACTAAATTTGAGAGCGAGACAAAGTCTAGGTTCTTGCGTGGGATTAGTTTTTCTTTCATTAGGCTAGCTTTTGTGTAAGGCTTTGACAGCCGCCTGCAATAGATAATGCTCGTCAATCTTCTTGATGAACATTGTCCGAGCATTGAAGCTTGATGTGCGGTATCTTGTAATGTTGCAATGATTGGACAATGTTGTGGGCCCTCTCAATTTTTTGATCAACATCTGACCAAATGCAGCTCTTTTTTCTCTTCATCACGCCAATCAATAGAAATGTAGTACGAAAGTCAACTCTCCTTACAGAGTTGAAGATCAACTGCAAAAATGGTATTATATTGAACTTGCAGATCAATAAATTTTATAAATCTTTAATTCTACTTGCGGTAACTGTTAGTAATTTGATTCTTGACTGAGTGACATGACGTTGAAAAGTTTTTGCGCTTTATCGTGAATAATATCCTTTACGTATTCCCGTCCGAGGAGAAGCCAGTTTTTCCAATCCGAAGAGGAAACAAAATCGAAATCGATTGAGCGGTGGCTTTTTTGAGTTTTGAAGTTTATACGCTTGTGTTCTGCTGGTCTGGATTGGAAAGAGAGGGATAGAGTCGAGGAGAGATTTGAACAGCCCTTCCGGAATTTCTGGTGTGCGTCAGACATCATGAGCGAGATTTAGGATTGTTATTGTTGGATTTAGGATTCCTGTTATTGGGACGGACGCGCTAACCGCAATCTGATTGTCTTGTCAGATCAAGGGAAGAAGGTGTGGGGTTAAGGAGTTAAAGTTTGGAGTTAGGGTTGCACTTGATGCTGAGAAATTAGAACAGAGGAAGGAGAGGTTGGTGGAGGTGGTTGGTGAATCTGGTCCATCAACTTCTCCACCTGTTATTCAAGCTGGGCAATCCATTGTTGAGTTACTTGCACCTGCATTCACTACTAGAAAGATCGAGACCGAAAGAATTAAAATTCAACTAAAAACTATTGTTTTTTCAGTCATTTACGGGGTGTTGTTTAGGACAAAATATAACTAAAAACTGTTGTTTTTTTCTGTTGTTTTGGACAAAGATAATATAATTCAAAATTTTATTTTTTTTAATAATCTTTTTTTAATAATTTTTTTTAAAATTAAAATTTTCAGCCCGGAAAATCCGGGCAGCAAGGGGTATTCCTGCCATGTGGGCAGCCCCTGCCACGTGGACAGGATCCCACGTGGGCAGGCACCGCCATGGAGGTTTGAACCTTGCACCTCATGGTTGAGGTCCAAGGTTCTAACCACTACACCATGCATTGGCTCAAGTGTATGTAATAGGTGTAGAAATTTATATATTTGTTTCTTGCACTTGTGAAATCATTTGCTTTGTCAAATCAGCAGACTTTGGAGGCCATTTAGACATAGTAAAACAACTTTTCTCAAAAAACTTTGAACAAATAAAAGTTAGAGAATGAAGTTAAATTTCATTCCCAAAAGTCCGTTTTCAATTTGGAGTCTCCAATCAAAAGTTATGAACAAAACTCAGAGAAGATGTTTGAAAATGTAAAAAGAAATGTTCCTTCCAACCCCTCTCTGAACTTTGCTCATAACTTTTGATTGGAGGCTCCAAATTCCAAACGGATTTTTGAGATTGAGCATTAACTTGTTCTTCTAACTTTTATTAGTTCAGAGTGTTTTGAAAAAAGTTGTTCTACTATGCCGAAATGACCGCCAAACTCTGCTGAATTCAAAAAATACAGAATTGTGAATAATTAAAAAAAACTAGATTGAATATATAATTCCATTGGATCTGATTTTCATCAATCTTGTTGAATTAAAGTATTTATAAAGACTTCCATTACATCTTTTGAATTACATCAACAAAAGTATAAAGAAAAAATTTCAATGCCATTGAATTCCGCTAATTGTCTTAGTTGCCCGGGTTTGCTCGTTTATTTTAAAAATGACTTTTTTGAACATAGCTTTTTAATCAGAACTTTATATGAATTTCTTTGAAATGTTTTAAGCATCAAGCTATTACTGAAATACACTTCGAATTACAAGTTTATAAGATTCTAGAAGATTCCATAAGTTTTCAAAATTCTTAGAAATTTTCCATAAGAGTCTTAATAGATCCCACTGGATTCCACTAGATTCTATTAGATTCTATTAGATTCTACTAGATTTCACCAAATTATACAAGATTCCATTAGATTCCACTAGATTCTATTAGATTCTATTAGATTCCACTAGATTCCAAAAGATTCCAAAAAGATTCTAAAGAAATTCTTGATTCCTTAAAATTCTGTAGATTTGGTTGTGATTTTTCATTGTACTACTCAAATTAACAGAACGGTTAACACAATTCTGATGATCTCTACAGAAAGTTTAAAAATTAACAGAAATGGTCATTCTACTACCCCAAACAACTGAAATCTATTGTTTTTTTGTTGATTTGGTCATGACTTTTTAGTAGTGATTTCTTGAACGATTTGATGATGCTTTATTATCTTGGACAATATGGGATAAGTGCCTACTGGATTTGAATGAGGTTGTTGATGGAAGGAAGCCTACGTCATCTGTGGAGGAGCTTTTCACTGCTTTTGAGCCATTTTTGGCACCACGTTTTCTTAAACAAATCCGGAGAACTTTGGACGCTCTTGAGGATTTAGTTTTAAGAGTTGAAACGATTTTCCTTCCAAGTTTAGAGAGTGTGTTGGAGAACATACTTCTGGATTTACAGGAGTGCGCGTATGGTTTGCGGAAAGAGAATATTGCCTTGTTTAGTAGTGATGAAGGGCAATCACGTGCCCAGAGGAACAGACAAGGGGGAGGGAGTCAAAGAAGAAACAAAGCACCGGATGACTAGAGGCAGCGAAGACAAGGTGGAGGGAGTCGTGGGAGAAGGGAACATATAGGAACAGAGAAGAATACACAAGATAGTAGTAGGGATGATAATAAGGATGATGTTTTAGAGATCAATAAGTTGAGAACAAACATAGAATCAAGTGCACTGGGCCAAGTTTTCAAAGGCGTTCAATACATTTTGGTGAACCTCAAGGAGTATACCACCCTACCAAAAGGAAGTCTGGGGGAGATGTCAATTCGGAGGTGGAACATTGCTGGGCGCTCATGAGCATTCGCTACACATTCTGAGGTAGAATCCGGCCATATCCTGTACAGCCAATATACTCCTCATGGGGTGTATTCCTTGTATCATGGGACATGTGTATCGAATGTACGTAAGTTTTCAGTTGTTAGAATTCAGCCTTTTAAGGTTGATACGAAATTCTCAACGACTCCAACATTTTATCTTACAAATGATGTTTCGACGACATTCTCGTTTCCACTTCACAACCGTTTTTCAATAAATCCGGCTGATACAGCTGTAGTTTTTTGCTTCAACTTTGACATGAGAATTTTACATGGAGATGCTCCTACACCATTTGGAGAGATTTTTCGGATGCGTTGGTTTGAGCTTAGCCACGAGGATAGGATATGAGCAAAATTCTGCAAATACAAACTTTATGAGGAGCGTCCCAAACTTCAGCATGAGTATAATATAGTTATCGGAGCAATGTGTTCTTCATGTAGTTCATTTGTAGTAACTTTAATTTGATTTTCTAAATCTTCTATTTCTTTCATTTTTTTATTTGTAATTAATGTGGTTTTTTCCTCATGTAATGTATACTATATCTTATTCCACTTGTTATTGCATTACGGAAATAGAATTCATATAATTCAGTTTTATTTAATTTTAATTTTAATTCATTAATTTTTTCAATTCTAAAACTCTAAATCTCGAACTAGAGCTAGATGCTTTCAAATTGCAAGCTTTAACCAAAGCAAGTTTTACACTTCATAATTGAAAGGAGGTAGTGTATTAATTTAACATTACCGCAATATGTTTAATATTATCGCACACATCAACTAAGCTTTACTTATAACTTCTTTTATTGCAGGATTTATTGCAAGACCCTCCCAACGTGGAGAAAGTTCGTGAAGAAGGAGACGATGGGCCATCTAGCACGTAAATGGTGGACCTTCAACTAGAGAAAGTGGAGGCAAATTATTTTCTTGACGTGGAGGTAGAAGACTTTGAAGAAGTCGAAGCAGGCTTTAGCCCTAAATTAAAAAAAAACCCCGTTGCAGTTTCAATTCTCTTTATGGAGATCATCATGCTTACAAAAGCAAAAGGGATAAAATATTGTAAAGAAAAAAATTTGAAAGATCTCATTTTAAGTGAAACGGTATAAAAAATGAAAAGTGCAGGAAGAGGATGTGTTGATTCAAGGCGTGCATAAGCACGGGAGGAAGTCGTTAACCATATTAGAAGAAAATAAAAAGATATTTGTTGATAGGGATCCTACTAACCTTAAAGACAAATTTAGGAACTTGGTCAAGGCTGGACCAACTCGTTTCAATTTATTGTGATTAGTGATTATTCAGGAACTTCTTGGAATTTGGTGCTACTGCTAGTGCAGATTTCTTGCCTTATCGTTGAGAGCGTAGCTTGACTTGTTGTTTAATTGTTCCAGAATTAATACTAACACTTGTTTATTCATTATTTGTGAAGCATTTACAACTAGTCACTTTACGGATAGGGAGCAGCAGCGGTTGATTGAACTGTTACTTAGTTGCTTATTGTTTGGGGCTCATTTGCTGAAACATGTGTCCCAATTTATAAAATAATTACAAATTTTACTTTTGTGAACTGGATTTTGTCTCACATCTGGTCAAATAAATGACAGCTGACGCGATAGCTTGAAGTCTCCAAGAATTCTGTATCGATGCTTAGCTGCTTATGGAGATCCAATAGTTTGGATGGATTTACTCGGTTGGGTAGTTTAGTTCAAATCAATCATAATTTGAATTTTAGACTATGAAAACTAATCAGGAATAAAGATATTGATGAAGAGGCAAATGAGAGAGTACGTGAGCTTACTCAGATTATGACAGAAATTGAGAGAGAAAAATCTAAGAGTTATTAGATTTGATCGGATTATAATAGAAATAGAATAGATTTAGTATAGTTTTATTTTGGTAATTATATTGTTATTAACTTTAATATTGGTGCTGTGGGCTGTTCGGAGCAGTGAAGAAGGCTTCAGGGGAAGAAGAAGAACACAGCCTCCCGTGATTTGGTTCGTCCATTTTCGACAATAAGACACCGCATTGCCGTTCTGCACCGCCGTTCTGCACCGCCTAATGCGAAAACCGGAAGGAATCCAAAAAGAGGGAGACGGAGTACGAGAGATTAAATGACAAACCCCTAATTAACAGTCTTCTATCAGTCGAAAAGAAGAGGAATCGTTCCAGTAACTGGAAGTATAGGAGGGAATAGTTAATCAGCAAAGTGCTGTTGTGCACCGCCCTAATCTACTTGAGAGTTCAAATTCCTCGCGGCGGAGCGTTAGTTCCTTGCGACGCAGCTCTTCTTCTCGGCAGCGCAGATCGTGGAGGTTCGAACACGAAAAATTCTACTGCAATTCGTAATCAAAATTCCGAATGGAGAAAAACACTAATTAGGCGGTGCAGTGCTGGCAGTGTCATTAACCCTTTTCATGGTTACCGTGTACTAACAATTTTATTAATTCCTGTCGCATGGGTGCAGTAGTGGCGGGATAGTGCACCCACCGTTGGATGCAGTAGCGACGGGGTAGTGCACCCATTGTTGGGTGTAGTAGCGGCGGAGTAGCGCATCCAGTGTCGGGTGCAGTATCCGGTAGTGGAGGAGTGTGCTGAGCTTCGTTTCTTTGATAAAATTTTGGGATGAGGGAGGTGAAACTCCAACAAAATTCTGCGTGGACTGTACAATCACTGCGCTTTGGCGAGTTCTATTTCCACGCTGGAGTCGATACTACCTGAACACTGAGCGAAGTCCTGATTCAACTCTGTAACCATGGCATCAGGCATCTTTGGCAAAGCTGGTATGTTTTTTTTTAACGTGTGCATTTGCTTTCCTTTTTATTTTTTAGCTGACATTTCTTTCTTATAAAAGAGAATAGCTTTGGCAAATTTACGTGCACATGGTGATAATAGTAAAAATAAAATATTTTGTTCATATATATGCAACAAAATGCCATATTATGCACATTAACACTGCTTCGTCTATTTGTAAATATTCTATTACGTTTGTTAATTTGATATCGACACTCGTATTGATCTTCAATCTTCATTAAGAATATTGACAAATAAATCATCTTCAATACACTTTACGCTCTTTGTATTGATGAAATAATTTAAAATTGCACTTTAAATGGTAAAATAGCTTGAAATCAAATACAAATTAGATTTTTGTTTTTGTTTTTTTTTGTTTAAAATTATAGGGTTTAAACCCTAAACCCTCTCAAATAATGCACCTCCATGGGGATTGTCAGTGGAAGATTTGAACATTGAAGTAATGGTGCTCCAATTCCAAGTGGAAAGCTTGTCTAGAAATGGTGATTTGCGAGCTTGAAATAACTGCTTTCAACTTACTGATGACGAATACATGTATGACAAATTTCAGTATTTGTATTCAATGTGTACTTTTTAAAAACTTTATGACATTATTTTTTGTTTATTTAAAAATAATAATTATATTTTATGATTCATATTTTACAATAAAAACAAATTAATGTCTTTGAAATACATTCTCAAAAATCAATTTGACAACAAATAAAAATGACATAAATCTCAATTTGATTAAAAATCCTACTTAAAGTTTTAGGATTATCTACTACACTTTTAAAATAAGTAAAGTATTGTAGATAAATTTAAGACTTTAAGAACATTTTAATATCATTAATAAACAACTTTAATAAACATTTTAATATCTTAGTTGCATCCTCTAAATTAAGTTGTCTTCCCCCATTGGTCAAAGAAATCATCTGTCACATTACTGATTTATTCTTTTTCTATTAATGAAACAATTTGAAATGACGCTTTAGATGGTGAAACAGCTCAAAATGACATGAAATAGCATTACTAACAACAATACGTTTCACGTTAAATACGTTATTATTTCACGTTATTGTTTCACATGGTTTTTAAACAAGGAATTTATCTTGACTTATTTTGAAGAATAGATGGATGACTAGGATCTTGAGAATGATAGGATGTTGTAGAAAGATGGTTAGATCAATACTGATGCACTATGATTATATATATAAGTGTATTTTTATTGGTTTTATTGTTGGTTGATTTTTGTTGGTTGATTTTTGCTAGTTGAATTGTTGTTGAGTATTGTTGGTTTTATTTTGTTTGATATAACAAATTGAATTTTAAAAATTTAAGTTTGATTTTTGGAAAAGCATTGATTGATGGTTATATGTATTGGATTTGGCTATATGTATTTGAAAGATAGATAGTTGAAAAACAATAATCATTATTTTTTGGAGATTAATAACTTGAAATTCAAGAAGTTAGGATTAGAATTACACAGATTTGACCCACGGTAAACATTGATGGTTGCTTCTTTGAAGGTAGCAGTAAATGTTTTAAAGGTTAACTTTACGGTTTAGAGTTAGGACAACATCAATAATCGGATCATTGTTTAAGATTTAATAGATGCTTTGCAAACAAGGAAAGATTAGCCATTGAGGCAAAGATTATTTATTTGTTCCAAAAGTTCAAGGCTGTCTACAATAAGATCAATATTTTGTGTTTGATAGAATTTAGGGTTTAGAGTTTAGTTTAAATATGCAAAAAATATATAGCAATAATTTCATTGATATTTGTATTGTAATAAAATTACTAAATGATGAAGATATTAAGATATAAACAAAATTTAATTTTAAAATATACTAATTAGGCATTTATAAATTATTAAATAAATTAATACTTAATACATTAATTATTGTAGCTTCAATTTGGACTACAAAAATAATTAGCATTATAGGTTTGAATCCAACCAAAATCTTTCCATAAATTTATCACTGATAATATTTATTATTAAATAAAATCATCAAATCATATCATAATTTAAAAAGAGTTTTTATTGAAAAATATGAAAGATTTAAAAATTAATAAAAGACAAAAAAATTCTCATATATATCATAATGATAAAATCAAAAATCATAGTATTAAAAAATAGTTAGATAAAAAATTATATTAAAATGTATTGTAGTCACCATATATACTTTCTTATAATGATGATATAGTTAAATTTCAACTTATAAAGTTATAAACTTTTATTTTATACAAAGGATGATATGAAGTTGCAAACTTAATTTGATTTAAGCAATCTTCTGATGTTACAAAATTAAGTCTTGTGCTTTGTTGATAGAATATTATTTGCAAAAATGAAATTGATAATATTAATTAGTAAATTTTATTATATTGGTTTTAGTGTCAATATTTAAAAATATTTATTTACAATTTTTGTACAACTATACTAAAATAACTTCTAATAATTATATAGAAAATAACAGATTGTATATACTATGTAATGTTTTATTGACAATAACGAGAAAAAAAACACTTCATATTAATATTAATACTTGAAAAAAAAATACAAGCACTTCCTTTGAAAGTGGTAATTAAATGAAGCAATAAATTGCAGCTTTAAAAAAAATATTAATAATCAAAATGTGCAGCAATTCAATTTAAAAAATTGTAGTTTATGTAGAGACAAAGATTTTGTTTTACGACATGTAGATAAATTATTAAACAAAACTAAAGTTCAAAATGGAAGAGCGACAATATTTCTTCAAGATTAGAATAACTTATTTGATTGATGGAGGGCCTTTGCCTAATGTCCGTCTTTATTTGGTGATTATCTATACGGTCATTTTACTTCTTTGTGTTGTTATTTCGCTACCCATTGCAAAGAGTTTAGTTTTAGCCATCACTGGTGGCCTCGTATATTAGGTGAAAATCTTTAAAAATAAAAATTGATTTTTTTATTATATTTTAAATTTTAAAGGGGGATTTCGCTGAGGGCTTAGATTTTGTATACTGTTTTTTTCAATAGAAAGTAATCATGCGTTTCAAGAAAAAACAAAATAAAATTTGATTGACATGTAATTAAATATACTTGTTAAAGAAGGGGGAAGTAATTGTTTTAGACCATTGTGAATTTTTTGTCTTAGTATTCAATCAGCCTATCAAAATTTCAACTTGAAAATTTGTTTTTTGCTGTAAGTTGGTAGGAGTGTGTGAGCTATTTTCATTGTATGTGGTAGAAACTCCCAAAAGTTGGTCGACGGGGAGTGTATAGAACTCTAACCTAAATTGCCTCTAAATAAAAGACTCCTATTTAGATATTATAAATAATCCTTAAAGTTCTAAAACACAATAGAGACAACACACTCAAAAATCTGGATTTTTATAGATTGTTTCATCGATATAGTCTACAGTAGAAATCTAATCGAGAGAAGAACACTGAAGCACAGGACACCTCGGCCCTAACATTGATATGAATGCAACCCTGAACACAGCATTGCGAGAAATGAAACACACCCAAAATCCCAGAACCGTAAATTTACATTGCATTCCAGGTCCACTCCGGTTGATGTAGTCGTGAACGTGCACAGTTACGACACTAACATCAAGTTTTTCATCATTCCTAAACCGCCTCAAAATCTCATCATACATGAACGAGTCCATGGCCATGCCTCGTCCTATTCCATTCCTAAATCTTATAACCCAATTTGCTTCTGAAACAGACCACAATTGTGCAACTGTCTACTAAGCTACAGAGTGATGATCCAGTTCTGTGGACTCCCTAACATTTTAATAGCCATGATGACAGCACGGCATCCTTGAGTCCTGCCTCAAGAAGCACATAGCCCTGCAGCTTTCAGGCAAAAAACAACCCATAAAAATCTAAAATTGGCTAGGCATGGAAGAATGCAGTTTGAAGCTAAACCCTCACAACACCTTTACCGTCAACACCCCGCAACTTGAAGTGGAAGCGTCACCAAACCACCTATAGTGTACATTGCACACGAGTCAAATATAGCTACAATTCATGGTGTTTTCAAATCAACAGCACAATCCTAAACCTTTCATGTGCCTTTGATGGAATACAACGGCCATATGTGCAGCCAACCGTAGACTGCAGCCATGGACCATACCCTCGATCGGCAGAGCAACAGCGCAGCCACCGTAGACTGCAGCAAATTATAAAACTTAAAATTACTTTCTTGACTGATCTACTTCGATCGAGTCTCAAAATCCGCGCCTTGAGTGGCGATGTCGTGAACCCTCCAAACTAAATCCTGAAAGTACCAACTGTGGGAATCTCGACTGCATGGGGAAGGGGTTCTTAGAGACTAGAACGTCATAAAGGACCCCTAAATTTGTACCCAATTAATCATGTGACATACGTCTCAGAGGACGTGAGATGCCTTGGGGATAAAAAACCACTCTCAAAACATGTGAAATCCCACGGATGTGAAACATTTTGAGAGAGGTGGGACATCACGAGAGAGACAGGACATCATGAAGTTAGAAGGAGTAAGTGGTCATTATTACTAACTAAACATTCAAAGAAGTGAAAATGATGTAGAGGGGGGAAGGGGCCACTAGGACCTACAGTAAGATAAAAAGGCAAAAAAGAAGGGGAAGGGGAGGGAAAAAAGGAAAAAAGAAGGGGAGAGGAAAAGAGCTAAAAAAAAAGGAAAAAAAAGGAAAAAAAAAGATGAAGAAAAATTGATTTTTGAATTAATTAAAAAAAAAACTTGAACATCAAAACCTTAAAAAAAAGAGTTTGACCTCTTAGTTCATTATCAATGAAGAGTGTAGAGACCCAAATCATTTATATAATTGTGTATGTGAAGTGAAAGTTGAATAAAAATTAAAGTAAATTTATAAAAGAAAAATTACTTCTAATTTTTTTTTTAGGTAGAGTATCTTAGATATTCCAGATTGTGTATTTAACGGACGTCTCTTTATACCATTGGAGGGATTGATTTGATGAGGGTTGTATTAAAGCCATATCATTGCTTTTGGATGTATATATGATGAATTTGTGAGAAATTTTTAAGATCATAAATTGAATAAAACCCTAATTGGACCAATGCCTTCTTTTTTTTTTGCCAAAAAACACACTTAAAACTACCATTTCTGTAGCAAATTAAAGGTAAGCAAAAACTTAAACTATTTTTTCGTACATCTAACTATAGGATCTTACACCTAACTATTATAAAAATGTGTACAAAAAATTTAAAATTCTTTTACTACACAAATTGCATGATATCTTTGTTTAAAGTGGAAAAAATGAGTTTTCTAAAATAGTACAGGACCAGATTTTTTGACTTTGAACATTTTTGATTTAATTTTTTTGTTCTATAAAGTTTTGAGTTTTAAGTTTTTATGGTATGAAATTGAGTTGAGAGTTTAAAAAATATTCAAAATATTCAAAAAAACATTGATTTTTATTCTTGAAAAAATTTATTAAGTAGAAGTAGATACAAGATAGGAGGAAAATCTAAATTATCAATATCTCTAAAATAGAAATAAATTCACGAAATCCGATGGCAAGTTTGTTTTAGAAAACAAGACATATCATAAGGAAAATTTTACTGGGAAAATTGTAAAATTTGCATTCATAAACATGTGTATTGTGAGCTCCTAATTTGTCACTTGAAACTCGTAGAATTATGTTTTTGGAAATTTGCAATTTATAGTTGATAAAAGTATACAAAAAGCCATAAAAAGAGTGTAGAACCAAAATAGGGTTCTGTCATACCCATTATAGTATTTGGTCTAGATTTGTATGTAGACTTAGAATCTCCCCAAACTTGACCTAAATATAAGGTAGAAATAATGAAACGGTTAGATTTGGAGGATTTGAGTCACATAGCCCCCAAAAGGCTAAATCTCACCATGAATGTGGCAATTCATGGCTAAGTTGGTCCAAGGGATCCACAGCAAGGCCACTAGGTCGGGTCCTAGAGTTAGGTTTAGAATTTTCTATCAGATCAATGAATTCTCCAAACCCCGATTGTTAGTATACAGGAGCCACTGACGCAAGATTAGGCCCATGGAGGAATCTATAGCCCAAAGATGGTGTTCTAGGATAAATCCCATGCCAGAAATCCAATGACAAAATCGATTTGCCAAGATTTTTCTATCTGCAAAAGATTCTCGCAATGTCGCTAATTCAAGGAGATGGCCAGTTTCATCTCCACTGACCAATCGTGCCAGGTACAAAAATGCACCTACACGTCTTTCATGTGACTCCCTGAGAGGTCACGTGAAAATTCTCGACATCTTCTGACTTGCAGAAGAACCTTTTTCGGGTGGTCAACCCTTTTAATCTCCAACGGGAATACCATGGAAATTACCCAGGTTACAATAAAATCTCACTAAAAATTAGACTAGCTTGTTTTATGTTAATGATGCGCTCCGTGAAGTTTCACGACATTCCGATAGCGGCAAGTACTTGAACCGGCGAGGAATTAACCACGTGGCGAGGTTTTTGGCCTTGGTATGGGGAGTAGAGGGGTCCTAGGTTAAACACGGTAGTCTAGAGCCAGCGGTGCAATCCGTTCAATGATTGGAGTTAATCTCCAAAAGTTAGGATGTTGGTCCAGCGTAGATAGTAGAAGTAGATTTTTAGGGATTAGGATGAAAATCTTTGAGGATGAGGATGAAAATTCAAGTTGATAAGGTTACCTTAGAACTCTAGAGGGAGGGGTGGACCCTTGAAAACCTATTTAAGGTCCCCATTTTTCTCTCTAGAACACCCCCAATTCTTGTTTTGGGTCCGTGGGTCCAAGTTATTTTAGATATTTTGGTGTTTGAAGCCAAAAACCTCTACGGTGTTTTTCAGAGCACTTTTGGCTCCATTGTTGTTGCATTTCAAGCTTTGAAGGTCCTTGGGGGTCCTTCTACCTTGCCTTATATACTCTTTGTGTACTCTTTGTGCTCTTGTTGTGAGTTGAGCGTCTTCTTATATGTTGTGTGTCTTTTTTGTGCCCTCGTGAGCTAACCTTCGTGGGGTTAGGAGTCCATTTGGTGGATCTTGTACTAAATCTAGAGCAACCCCCCAGCGTACCTTGGTGATGCTGCTCTAGGAGGCTGTGAGTGTTTCTAACTCCACCTTTGAGTCAGAAAATTACACACGAGCTCTAGCGGCTGTTTCATTGGAGATTCACTCCTGATTGGGTATTCCTAAATAAGTGTTTGCCTTCCAAGCAATGGACACTTTCTGTGATTGATGATCTTGTAAATTTCACTAATTCTAAGGAAAACTATTGGATAATTAGTTAATACGTTATGGTGGGGTGAAAAGAGAAAGAGAAAACAAAATCTAATCTAATTAAAATTGTATCTAAGTAGTCTTTTAAAATATATAATTCCCTTCCCAGAATGGTAAAGAAAACTAGATTCCAAGATTCCTAGCAAAAATTACCACAGGGTGAATTCGGCCCCTTAATTGTGCTAGCCTTCATTCACTAACCTAAATAGCAAATCAATCCAAAATAATTCTAAATTCTAGGATTAAGTTATTAATTCTTTTAAATTATGGATTCTTTAGATTAATTAGAATCTTGACCTATTGGGATGTGTTTCATCCAAAATTGGTTTCAAACTTCATCTAACCTCTTATCCTTCAAAAATAAAGTATTTTAAAAAATAAAAGGGATTTTGGAATTTTTATAAATTCCTTATTTAATTCTTTTCTAAAAGATTCCTGAAAGATTCTTTTGAATGAAAATCTTAAATTATCATCCATTCCTATAGTTATAGTTAATAATTAGTAACTTTTCGTTGTTGGGTTAATCTTTTAAAGTGTGATTCGACTTTAGTAGCCTCTAAATTATCTATTAGGTTCTAAATGCTAACTTAAATCCTGAGATTCTAATCTAAAACTAACTTCTGACAACAATAATTCTAACTTTAATTTGAAAACAAAGCAAAAGAAAGGTTAAAATTAACATATTTCTGTGTCCATCGTGGTCACAGTTTTGTCATCGCATATTACTAGCATAATGGACTCAAAATAACCGTCGTCCTCCATCATGTATACTCCGTCTATTTGATGAAAGTCTGGTATTAGAATGTACGGAAAATTTATGTCCTACATCCTTTCTAGCTAATTTTCTATAAATAAAGGGTTAGTCTAAGTATTTAACTTAATTCCTTTGAGTTTAGGAATTTATGTTAAATTTCTAATGGTCTTTAGTTGATTTTTGAAACACTCTTTGAATTAAAATAAACTTCAAGGCCCTATTTCCAATTACCTTGAATGTTTATTTTATTTAAGAATTAATTCAAAAGATTAATATCATCCAAATTTAATAACGTCCCAGTGAATAGTTAATTTTGTTTGTTATTCATTAGTTTGTTATTTTGTTGGATTAATCTATTGTTTTTGTTGACTTTTTGTTTTTTCCTATTTGGCTTATTAGGCCTAATAAAACAAAACCTAAATCAACATTCAACCTACTAATTCTTTCTTCAAAGCCTAATTGATAGAAAAAAACAAATTTTCAATAGTAAAAGGAATAAAACCAAAGAACTATCCCAAATGAATAGGAAATGAATATTAATGGAATAAAGAAACCAAAACCAAATCCAAAATGAATAGTAAATGAATAGGAACGGAATAAAGAAACCAAAAACAAATCCAAAATGAATAGTAAATGAATCGGAAAAGCACAACAAAACAAAATCAAGAGCCAAGTGAATAGTTAGATTCTCCAAAAGAATTAGTTTTTTAATTCTAATCCTTCTCAAGCCGCCACTTCGTCTTCTTAAGTGTGATTCAATTCAATTTCATTCTTATTAGTTTGAATTGTCGTGAATCCGCCTCTCTCGTCGTTCTTCTTCTTCAATTTGGTTGCATGCGTCCGTAAGTAAGATGGAGTTGACTTGAAAAATGAAGTGTTAGTGCAATATTTTGAAGTGGCGGACTTAAGCAATATAATCCTAGAATTAACATACCTTGAATGAGAGCTTGATTTTGTATGAGTCTGGACCTTGAGAATTTTGATTTTCGCAAGCCTGACCTTGTTGTCTGCCGATCCTTTGCTTATCGAACTGGATCTGGATCCTTATTCACCGAACTGGTCAAGCCCTTGCTCACCGAACTGGTCTGGACCCCAGCTCACAAACCTACTGCCCGCCTACTTGCTCCCAGTGATGTCCTCCGATGCCGGGCTGGTTGGTTCCAGGCTGGTCTTGTTGGGCTGGCTAGTTCCGGGCTGGTCTGTTTTTTTATCTTAACTGGACTATTAGTTCTAACAAACGGAACACAACTAGAACTAAATGGTTAGAGAAAAGAAAAAACTGAAATAACTTCACTAAATAACTTAAAGTTCAAACTAGTCTAAGAGTTTTCTTATGGGTTTGGGGGAACTTTAAAACAAAACAACTAACTAATGAGTTTTCTTGAGATTGTTGATTTTTGAAATAAACTAACCTAACTGGTTCTTTGGAGTTTTGGGAATAACGTAAGACAAAGTGATCTAATCTTAACCAAGGCGAGGATAAACTAAGCTAAGGCAAACTAAACTATCAATCAAGTCCATAATTTGGTAACAGAAGCAAACAAACTAAGTGAGCAATTCCGGTGATAGAAAAAGAGTCACTTGGTGAGATATTTTGGCTTAAGTAGCCAATGACTAAGGGTATTTTTCCAACTTTCTTCCTTCAAAGTGATTTGCCTCAAAGTCAAAGCTTCGCCGTGCGGGAGCAACCCTAGGCCAGACTCGTCCAATATGGTTCCAAGTGGCTATAAGACTGTTTTAATATTTAAAGGAGGTACACATGAAAGTGTTTAAACCGAACATTAAAGACTAAAGAAATTTCAAGATCTCAGATGGTTTTAATTCTTAAAGGAGTACACATGAAAGTGTTTAAACCGAACATTAAGAATTAAGTCAAAACAAACTTTGTTATACAACGAAGTTTGGCCGGTATTTTGAGTATTAGAATCTTTTGGTAAAGACTGGCTTCACCGCCTTAAGAATTCTGACTCAATGGCTGTTACAAGACACAAAATTAGTATAGAAACAAGGTATGCAAGTTTTGGGGAATGAGCCTCCCAAAAGCGTGGTTTTAGTGTGGTTTTGTTGGTTTAAAAGGGAACTTTGAGTCCTCTAACCAAATCCTCCACTAAAAAAAAGCAAAGAAAGCACAATGAGCACTGATGACCAAAATTTGGCCTAACTAATTGCTTCCGACAAAATCGGTAAGCAAATTAAACAAAAAAAGAATCTCTACACTCCGACAGAGTGTTGGTAGGTAGATAATGAAACAAATGGGGGTATGAGAAACTTCGGATGGGGGCCTTATATACTTGCTAGAAGGCCCTGCTACCTTAGTTTACCATGAGATATTAGTTCTTTTACTCAAAAACTATCCTACGTTAAATTCTAAACTACTCTAAGATATTTGCTAAATAATCTTTGTTTAATCATTAGAATCTACTAGAACAAGCCTTAATTAGAAAGGAAATCTTGTCTAAATAAAATCTAAGATTTTTCCCAAAGATATTTAGGAAATTAACTATTTTGACTTTGAGATATTTTGCAAACCACCCTAGGATATTTCCAAATATTCTTAACTTAATCTAAATTGGCTTTTAAAGGAAAATTTTGAAATCTTAATTAAATCCAATCTTCGACTTTCACCAAGATATTTTGTAAATTAATCTCGAATTATTGCTAATTACTCTAAAAAAGACAAACCTACTGCTGAATTCTTTCTATCTTCTTGAGAACAACTCCAAATTGAGAATCAATTGCGCCATTGCGTTCAGAAGACCCCAATTAGTCTACGGAACCCTCTATCCCCATCTTCTAGGCTGTAAATATTCGTAAAAACCAATCACGGTAACTCCAAAGAAAAGTCAAAATCCCAATTAATGGAATTTGCATTTTCCGAGGAAATTGACTGGCCAGAGTTGCCTACAAGGTTCTTGAGAGTAAGAAAATATTCTTTGTTTGCAACATTCAGACACCGCTAGCTTCTGGCTCGCCGGTCAACCCGCCGCCATATTGTAAATTCTTGTTAAATTTGATGTCGTTGCCGATTCTAGTATTTATGACAATCAGAAAGTCTTCAAACTTGACAAGTTTCTTATTTAATATGTAGTAATCTAATCTAATTTTTAGTGAGATTTTACCGCACTTTGAGTAATTTCTATGAATTTATCATCAGTTTCAAAGGCGGAGTCATCGTAGAGTTTTGTAAAATCCTGACACTTTTGGGCAAACTTCTAGGAAGTGTCCAAAAGCCAAGGACAAAACCAAACCTCCAGTAATGATGCTAATTTTAGCAATTCCTTAATAATTTTTGTCCGGGGGGGAAATTATTCTGATACCAGGATTGTTGTGGATGATTAGCTCCGATGTTGATCTCCTGGCATGCTTTTACCCTAAAAGCACCTTTTTGTAAGCTCCAATCACCTCGTCCTTTCTTCTATTTTGCATTCTGATTCATATTTTTCAACCTTTGTAGGTTTTCATGTAACTAGTATATATTCTACATGAATTGGATCTAGATACTTCTAAATTTGGACATAGACTTTTGCACTTTAGCCAGGCTGTCACATGCACTCTACATATTGAGTTTTACATGGATCAGGCACCATAATTGGCTAATTCTCACATCCTTACATCTCTTGAAACCGCTAATCTGGAATATAAGACTCTAAATTAAGACCTAAACCTGAAAAAGCAGATTATTTTGTGCTTTCCATGATTTTAGGAAGACTCCTCACTAATCTGGCAGGGACTTCTACCAAACTCCTCTCAACTGACTTATTCATGCTATCTGGCATGAATGGACGCTAAAAACTAACACTAAATCGTGAAAAATAAATCCAGAGCTCCAAGTGCTAACTTGAGGGCTCACAGGGGCCTTTAGCATATGAGCTTTGTGTTGCCACGTGGCCTTAACTCGTGTGTTTTATCCATGTAATTTTTCTGACATCCCTCTTCTAATATTCTTCTTGTTGAGTGGAACCCCCTCCGAGACGGCGTAGCTTTGACCCTATGTGTAGTTTTTTTCTTTAAAAAGTTCTTGCCTTTTCCCTCTTCTAAAGTCTCTCTCATCGTGTAGACCCCCCTTGAGAACGGTGAAGCTTTGAACTTGAAACAAAGTTGAGGTCCTAAAGTGTGTGTTAAAAGTTTAGGCGGTAGAGCTTTGAACCCCCGGAGTGCCACGAAGTCCTAAAGTTGGTATTAAATCCAACTTAACGACAAAGCTTTGACCCTCCCCGGTGTTCCGCTTCAAAGTATAGTTTTCAAGACCTTTGTAGAAACCTCCAGAGTTTAGCTTCCAAGATAGGTAGGTCATTAGAAAAGTCAATTTACCAAGTTTCAAAATCAGCCCTTTAGAAATCAGCCCATTAGGAACCAGCCCAGTAAAAACCAGTCCATCGGAACCAGCCCCAAGAAGGAAAGAAAAAAAATCAAAAATCAAAACCCAACCCTCGAGCCAACCCAGTTGAATTGACAGGGGATCGAGTCCAGGCAGGGGACTGAAGTCCATGCAGGGGGCCAAATTGGGCAAGGAATTGAGTCCAGGCGAGGGCCAAATTAGACAAGGGGGTTGAGTCAGGCAGGAGGCCAGAATCCAAGTAGGGGGATTAAGCCAGGTAGAGGCTGAATTAGACAAGGGGTCGAATTCAGGCCAGGGGGCGAGTGTGGGAGGGGTTGAGTCCGGGCAGGGGGGTGGGTCCAAGCAGGGATTGAGTCCAGGCAGAGGTCGAGTCCAGGTAGGGGGTCAAGTCTAAGCAAGTGGGGTCAAAGTCTAGGCCCCCCTTGAGGTGTCTTGTTGGGTTGTTGTTGTTTTGTTGTTTCCTTTCCATCCTAAAAAAATGGGGGATTAGGACTCTATAAGCTAGAGGTTTAGAGTCGAAAAATAGGAGTAGAATCTAAAAATAAATAAATAAAAAGGAAGGAGGGAGAAAAGAGCAGAACACCACCGTACCTGCACACAAAAAAGTCTCACTCTCACCAACGAAGAAAATCTACTCTACACACAATAGAGGAGGATCAGAGGAAAATAAGATGAAATAAGAGAAGAAGTGAGAGAGACGATAAATAGTAACCTAGGCTTAGGTTAAGTAGGCTTTAGGAAGGAAATCTTGAGAATTTGTGGTGACTATTGAGAGAAGGATTAGGATGACACAAAGATAAAATTGTGTAAGAAGGCAGGAGGGACATTAAAACCTCCTTTGGGTTTGAGTCTATAGTTGTAAGACATCCATAAAAGCTTAGGAAGAATAGTATTAGTGTAGAAGAAAAGAAGGAGAAAGAAAAGGAAGGAAGAAAGGAAAGAGGGAAGTTAGATTGCAAGGGTGTAACATATTCTCAAATTAAGCGGTGAGCTTGGAAGAAAATCAAAGACAATAAAGGAGTACCATGGAGCATGAGGTTATGCATGCATACGTGGACGAACTTATTTCCAACACCGGCAATGAAGAGGTGAGTTTTTGAATTAACCCTTGGTGCTTTTTCTTAATTAGCGTTGATTCCCTTAATTAACCCTTTACGTGCGATTAGTAAGCTGTGATTAGTGCAAGTAAGAGTTAGATCCGAAAGTTGCTAGATTCGGGATAGAGGTTCTGAAAACATATTACACTTAGGATTTGACTTTAAGTCGACCGTATTAGGATAAGTGAAGTAGTAGGGGGTAAACGGAAGAATTGAATTAAAATTTCATCCAAAAGAAACCATAGACGGAAATTAGGGATTAGATTAGAAGGAGAATCTAGAGTTCAAACTAGGAATTAATTAGAAGTTAAAAATCTAGAATTAACTTTGGAAAGTAAATCAGTTAGAGTTAGTTTGGAAGCATAATCTAGGAGTCAAATTCTCAAGTCAAATCTTAGAGTTAGGTTAGAAAGTAAAGACATAGAATTAAAAGTCAAAAGTTAAATTTAAATTTAGAGGTTAAATTTTAGAGTCAATTGAGAAGCAAAAAATTAGGGTAAAATCAACACTCAAAGTAAAAGTAAAAATTAGAGTAGAAGTTAAATTATAGAGTTAATTCTAGAAGTAGAAACCAAGGTTAAAAGTCAAAAGATAGAGTTAAACTCCAAGGGTAAATTCTAGAGTTAATTTAGGAATAAAAAACGAGAGTAAAGGTCAAAACATAGAGTCAATATTGGAAGTTAAAAATTAGAGTTAGTACTAAGGAGTAAAAATCTAGAGTTACATTTAGAGGTTGAAAATTAGAGTAAAAGTTGAGCTTTAGGATTAGTCTTTAGAAGTAGCACTTCCAAGTGGAGTGTCAAAACACAAAAGATAGTCTTAGGGGTTCATGGAAGGAACATAAGGGTTTTCCTTTCACGTAGTTAGGGACGTTAGAAATGATGCCAACTACCCAGTCAACCCTAGACATAGGATAGATAGTTAGGGAGTTAGAATTCACTATCACCCCTGATCATTCATTAGATGGGATTCAGCCATCGGGGAGGGCTGTGAGTTCTCCAACCGAAACCCAGTCGAAATCCGCCAATACCCGCCGTTCCCCGCCTGTGCTGACCTGGCCAAGCGACTACCAGGTCAGAGTTTTTGAAAAAAAAAAAAAAAAAAAAAAATTGACTTTGTTTTTCATTTTAAGGACTTAAAATTTTTATTTTTTTTTTGAAAAAAAATAAAAAATGCCGGCGCATTCGATGGGGTCCCGGGGAACAAGGCTGGGAACGACGCTGAAACGGCCCTCCAGCCCTCCGGAATCCCATCTAATGGCAATTAGCTTGTGAGTTACCACATGCATTTTTGCTACCCATCCACAACACTTAGAAAATGTTAGCAAAAAAGATCCATTGCTTAGAAGGCACAATGGACCGCGCTCACAACACCTCCATATATTAAAAAAGTGGATAAAAGCATAGAACCTGGTCGGTGTTTGCTTGATTACTAAAGGTGAGTAATCTAGCGCCCACACGCATGTAAGCTCTCGGGATTGAAAAAGATGCTTTGATTGCCTCGAAAACAAGATTCACCTCAACTTTTTCATTAAAAATCTAAATGGAATGAATCCAATATTTACATGTACACAATATATAATCTATGAGGGAAAAAAGTTTTTAATCTTAAATTGAAATTTTTTGCTACCCATGTCCCATGTTTTGAGCTTAATTATTTGGACATAACTTTTGTTTCAAGGCACCAATTGAAAAAATAATGATATTTCCGTGAAACTAATTAGTTTTTCTATTTTCGAAAAAGTTTCAAAGAATAAAAAAAAAATTCAGCCCAAAGGTACCCGCCCAAAATTCCATTTGTCCCTTTAAGGGACAATTGTCTTGTAGGGGTTATATTATGGAAAATGGAGTATATGTATTTTAGATGTCATTTTAGGCATTGCCAAAAAACTTTCAATGTATAGAAATGCACCAAAGTTGTTTTGCACTTTTGGTTCTTTATAGTGAAAGTTATGGGTTTTCAATTGAATTTGTTTCTATAAATTGAATTTCATTATAGATAAATGATTTAAAAATAAATAATTAAAAAAATACGTAGGAAATTCCTAGCGAACACTTGGACAAGTATACAACCATACATAAGTTGTTCATAAGTCAAACTTTTAAAAATTACATTGATCTTAAATTAAAAAAAGATGATCATGATTTTAGGTAAATCGATTCATAAATCAGTTTAATATTTTTACAAATAAAAATTTCATATTTTACATGATTTAATTTTGAATGTCAAAATTTAATGTCTTAAAACAATGTTCAATGCTCTGTATATATTTCAATTCTAATTAGTAGCACATGTTATCATATATTGGAGTTTTTTCAAATCATAATAAAATATGAAATCATTCAACATTATTGAACCCAAAAATCACTAAGGATAAATTGATTAGAAATTCTATATAGTGAATGAAATTATTCAAAATGAAATAAAAACAAATGAAATCATATGAAGCAAAAGAAATATGAATGCAATAAGACTCTTCATTTTATTTCTACAGAAGAAAATGTGTGTTCACATGGGAACATATATAAATGGAATCTAATGTTTCCCAAAGAGTATTAATATGACAACTAAATTAACTAAATCATCATAGTTTTAAACGTAGGATAGATCTATATAGTAACCTATGAAAGACCAAGCTACAATTTTTAGCAACATGGTGATTTTAAGGAGCTGACTAGTAATGAAATTATTTTTCCTTTTTGAACCTTTTTCCATAAAACATATAGACAAGGAGTATCCTTGAGGAGTTGAGGTCCAACCATTTTTATAACTTTTGAATACATGGTTGAGAAGTTATTATACATGATAAGTAGTTTGATTTTTGAACTTGGATGGCCCAAATTGATCATCAAAAACCACCTTTTCAGAAGTATAAAATTTAAAATTGTTATTTTCAGATTTATGTATGCATAAAAAGATTTGAATAATTTCATTTCCATTCATAGGATGAAAATTACAAGGAGTTTTGGTTTGCAAGAAGTTATAGAGTTTCTATTCTAAAATGAACTTTGAAATCCTTTATGTAACTCAATTTTCAATAATTTTGAAAAAATATAATCATAGGATGTAAATTATTTATTACAACCATGCGTACTAATATTTTTCAATTTCATAAAAAAAATCCTTGACAATTTAGTATTTTTAATCATTCCGTGTTTATTTGTGCTTACTATTTTTTGCCTATATGTTGTGCAATTCCAAATGGTCTGATTTTTTCCAAGCATGTAGCCATCTTATTTTGAAGAATGAATCCAAAGAATTACCACCATTTTGAACATATTTTTTGTACAAATGTGTCTTTGTGAAGTGCAACTGCCCAATTTTTGGCAAGGTCAAAAAAAAGATATTTGACACATCAGATACTAATATCTTGCAGTATTCTCTTCTTATTTTTGTATAAAAAGTCAGAAAGATGAAATCTAACCATTTGAAAAATGAAAAGAGTTGAAAATACTTCTTTTTGAAATTCAAGCAGCTTAATCTTACAATTGGTAAGGTCTTTTATTCTGAAATTTTAACGAGGTTTACTCTAATCAATAGTGCTAGTGGACAAGCATGCCATAAATGTACACTTAGTACACAAATTAGACAACTCCATTTTCAAAGCTTTAATATATACATATTTATTCACATAAAATATAAATGACATGGATTTTATTGCATATAAACATACACAATAAAATAACATTAGGATAAATAAAATCTATGAAGTAGATTCAACCTCTGAAGGACCAAGGCCTTTTGGAGGCCAAAAATTACTCAAAACCACCATTTATATGGTAAAAGGTTGAAAAAAAATTAATTTTTCAAACATCTAACTGTAGGATCTTATACTTAACTACTATGGAAATATGTAGAAAAAATTTCAAATTTTTTGACAATAAAGATTGTATGATGTTTGTAATTAAAGTAGAAAAAATAAGTTTTTCAACACATAGTGAGACTAGATTTTTTGACTTTGAACATTTTTAACTTTAATTTTTTGCACTACAATATTTTGGGCTTTTAATATTTATGGTAAGCAATTGAGTTGAGAGTTTAAAAAAAATTCTAAATATTAAATAAAACTTCATTTTAATTTTTCACAAAATTGCTAAATGGAAGTAGGTACAAGATAGAAGGAAAATCTAAACAATTCATATTTCTAAATTGAAATTAAAATGCACTAATCCAATGGTAAGATTTTTCTAGCAAACAAGATAAACCATACACAAATTTTTGGTTGAAAAATTGTAAAAATTGCTTTCCAAAATGAATCTTACGAATAAATTTTTCAAAAAGATGTTCTAATTGCCTAAAAAACAAGATTGTCTATAACTTTGTTATAAAAAATACAAATGGAATGAATCAAAGCTTTTCATGTACAAAAAATATAATCTGTAAGGAAAAAAAATTAATAAATTTAATAAATGTTAAATCGAACAATAATAATTTTTTACTTTATAAGAGCAAAAATCTCCAATGAGTATCAACAGTAGAGTTATTTTGTACAACTTTATGTATTGCTTTATCATTTCAATATTTTATTTATATTAAAATATAAAATTAGACATGCCACTACCAATTCCTGATACTTTTTAAATTGGACGGTTAAACAATTAAGAAATTAAGAAATTCTAAAAATGTCTAGCAGTCCTATAATTTTTTAGTTAAGCATTTTATCTTCCATAGAATATACATATTTATTATATAAAATAAACGAACACCCCTCTAATTGAGAATTATCAGAGATTTTGTATATTGGGATTATTTAACCTTTAAATCAAAGAATTATATTTGCACCAAGCCTCTTAAGCTAGTAGCTTATACACTCCTTTTGGAAATTTAGGGGCTAATCAACATCTAAACATATTTGTAAATCCTTACTAGCAAAAATAAAAATAAAAGTATTGTAGCTATATGTATAATGGTGTTGCACTACAAGCCTTAACCCTATTTGCTTTGCTTTATAGGATTTAGGTACTTTATCCTTTAGAATGAATTTCTTTTGTATCTATAAGGGTCACCCAAAAAATTCTTTGGTGCTATTGGCAAAACTATCACTAATACAAGCTATCCAATTTACAAACTTACAATAAAATAAACACCATAAACCGTAAAACTAAGCTCATGAAAGTTTGATGCTTAATTAGTTTGCAACCACGATCGTCCTAAACACATAATTGACCTTAATAATATGGATGCTTGTGGGTGCAAGATTACCCACCCTTAGTAATCAGGCCAACACCAACCAAGTTCTATGCTTTTATCCACCTTTTTAAAAAATGGGGGTATTATGAGCGTGGTCCACTGTGCCTTCCAAGCAATGGATCTTTTTTGCTAACGTCTCCTAAGTGTCGTGGATTGTAGCGAATCTAACTAGAAATGCATGGGTAACTAACAGGCTAACTGCGATGATCAAGGTTGATAGTAAATCCTAACTCCCTAACTCTCTATCCTATGTCTAGGGTTGACTGGGTAGTTGGCGTCATTCCTAACGTCTCTAACTACGCGGAAGGAAAATCTTCCCATTCTTTTCCTGAACCTCTAAGACTATCTTTTGAGGGTTTCAACACTTCTCTCGGAAGTTCTAATTCTACGGGCTAATCCCAAAGCTTAGTTTTTACCTTAATTTCCAACCTCTAAATGTAATTCTAGATTCCTACTCCCGAGTGCTAGCTCTAATTTTTACTTCTACTTTTGACTCTATGTTTTGACTTTTACCCTCGGTTTTTTACTACTAAATTAATCCTAGATTTTTACTCCTAATATTAACTCTAGGTTTTTACTCCTAAATTAACTCTAGATTTTTGCTCCTAAATTAACTCTAGATTTTTACTCCTAATTTAACTTTAGATTTTTACTCCTAATATTAACTCTAGATTTTTATTCCTAAACCCTCTTTCTAGCCTAAATTCCTAATTTCCGTCCATGGTTCTTTGTGGATGAGATTTTAATTCAATTCCTCCGTTTACCTCTGACTATTTAACTTATCCTGACGTGGTCGATTTGAAGCCAAATCCTAAGTGCGATATGGTTTCAGAGCCTTCTATCCCTAATCTAGGAACTTTTGAATCTAACACCTATTTGTACTAATCACGGCTAGTTAATCACTCATAAAGGGCTAATTAAAGAAATCAACTTTAATTAGGAAAAACACCAGGGATTGATTCAAAAACTCACCTCATCACTGCCGGTGTTCGAAATAAGTTTGTCCACACCTGCGTGCACATCCTCATGCTCCATGGTGGTCTTCTGGTCTTGGTCAATTTTTCTCCAGGCTCACCACTTTTTTTGGAAAAATTAGTACACTCGTGCGGTCTAAAAGTCTTCTTTCCATTCTTCCTTCTACACTAAGACTATTCCACCTAAGCTTTTATGGGTGTCTTACAACTATAGATTCAAACCTCAAGGAGGTTTTAATGTCCCTCCTACTCTCTTACGCCATTTTATCTTGGTGTCATCCTAATCCCCCTTCTAATGGTCACTACGAATCCTTGAGATTTTCCTCCTAACGCCTACTTAGCCAAACCTAGGTTACTATTCCTCGTCTCTCTCACCTAAGTTGCCCATATAGCCATCCTCTCCTTTCCTTCTCCTTCTATCTTTGAGTGGTTTGCAGGTGGTTGGACGGATGGTTATCCTATGGCCAAGACTGGACCTTATTTTTTCTTCCTTTCTTCTCTCAATAGTTATCTTGTCAATTTTTTGTTTTAAAAACAAGCCCGACTCCCCATCCAGACTCTAACTTCAAGTAGCCTTTTATCTTCTTATAGAATCTGATTTTTTTGTTCTTTGCAACTAGTACTCCCCAAGCCCCTAGACACTGAGTTTTCCCAAGCCCCTGGACCACCGAGTCTCCAAAGCAGCTGGACTCCGAGTTTCTTCATGCCCCTGGACCATCGAGTCTCCAAAGCAGCTGGATACCAAGTTTCCCCAAGCCCCTGGACCACCAAGTTTCCCCAAGCCCCTGGACCACCAAGTCTCCAAAGCAGCTGGACACTGAGTTTCCCCCAAGCTTTGGACACCGAAGTTCCCCAGCCCCAAGTCTCTCCAGCCCCTAGCAGCTTGAGTCTCCCCAGCCCCTGCAGCCTATCCCAACCCCCTGACAGCTCAGTCCCACCCCGTTGATTAGCCAGTCCCGCCCCATTGATTAGCCAGTCCCGCCCCGTTGATTAGCCAGTCCCGACCCCGTTGATCAGCTCAGTCCCACCCCCGTTGATTAGCTAGTCCCGACCCCTCTAGTCAGCCTCTGGTGGTCTCATCTTGATCTGGCCTTCTTTTGTTGGAATTAAAGGACTTGAACTAGGGTAGGTTGGGATAAGAAAAAGGGAAAAAAAAAACAAGCAAAAAAAACAAGGGGAAGCTTATAATTAGCTTAGGAGGTATCACATGTTTCTAGTATTCTTACCAACGGACGGTTATATTGTTTCCATTGTTTTTGGAACTCTTGGATATCAGGACACTAACAATAATATCCCCACGTGGATATTTGGACACTAAGGTAGAAGGATGGTTGGAATTTTGTAAAGATGCCGAACTTTTCTAGACCCTAGAATCAAAGCTTTGCCGTTCCGAGGGTAACTATAAAAAATGCCAAACTTTTTTAGATTCTATAGCCAAAGTGTTGCCGTTCCCGAGGGAGGTACACGTAGCCAAGCAAGAGTTAGACAAAGGAAGAAAAAACCACGTGGGAAATGCATATGACAAAGCCAAAGCTTTGCCGTCAACAGAGGGGTTCACACAACGATAGGGATGGTTAGACAAAGGTAAAGCACTCGACTTAAGAGAACACACGTGAGTTAGTATGACAAGGTAAAGCAAATGACTCACATTCTAAAGGCCCCCAATGGCGGCATACGCCAAGGCACTAGAGGGGGTGGCTTTAGGATTAGTAGCAAATACAAAAGACCTTTAAAACTGTACACAAAGATTAGTTCGTAAGAGTGTATACAAAATACAAGAAAAACACACAAGGAGTACACAAGGCAAGATAGAAGGACCCCCAAGGACCTTCAAAGCTTGAAAAAAAAAAAAAAAAGGAGCAAAAAGTGCTCCAAAAACATCGTAGAGGTTTTTGGCTTCAAACACCAAAATATCCAAAATAACTTAGACCCACGGACCCAAAACAAGAATTGGGGGTGTTCTAGAGAGAAAAATGGGGACCTTAAATAGGATTCCAAGGCCCCACCCCTCCCTCTAGAATTCTAAGGTAACCTTATCAACTTGGATTTTCATCCTCATCCTCCAAGATTTTCATCCTAATCCTAAAAAACTACTTTTACCTATCTATGCTGGACCAACTTCTTAACTTTTGGAGATTAACTCCAATCGTCAAACGGATTGCGCCGTTGGCTCCAAATCGCCGTGTTTAGTCCAAGACTCGTCTATCCCCTATACCGAGGCCAAAAACCCATCGTAGGCTAATTTAGTTTAAAAACCAAATCGTGGTAAAATCCTAGATCTTGGAGGTCTCCTATTTTGAGAAATGTGAATAGCCTAGGGTCTCCGGTAGGTGTGAGAGAGTCAGAAAGGACTCTTGGTTGACTTTGTTTTGCCATCATATGGTCCCGGAATGCCGGTCAACATGGCGGGGACCCTGCCACGTGGTTAATTCCCAAGGAATCTTGCCGGTTCGGGTACTTGCCGCTACCGGAATGTCGTGAAACTTCACGGAGCGCATTATTAGCATAAAACAAACTAGTTTAATTTTTAGTGAGATTTTCTTGTAACCTGGGTAATTTCCATGAAATTCCCGTTGGAAGTTTAAAAGGTTGACCACCCGGAAAAGGTTCTTCTACAAGTCGAAAGATGACAGGATTTTTCACATGACCTCTTAGGGAGTCACGTGAAGGACGTGTAGGTGCGTTTCCGTACTTGGCACGATTGGTCAGTGGAGATGAAACTGGCTAACTCCTCAATTTAGCGACGGCGCGGGAATCTTTTGCAGATAGAAGAATCTTGGCGTATCGATTTTGTCTTTGGACTCCTGGCATGGGATTTATCCTAGTACACCATCTTTGGGCTATAGATTCCTCCACAGGCCCGATCTTGCGTCAGTGGCTCCTGCATGCTAATAATTGAGGTCTTAGAGAATTCTAAAACCTAACTCTAGGACCTGACCTAGTGACCTTGTTGTGGATCCCTCGGACCAACTTAGCCATGAATTGCCACATTCATGGTGGGATTTAGCCCTTTTGAGGCTATGTGACTTAAATCTTCCAAATCTAACCGGTTTGTTTTTTCTACCTATTTTTAGGCCAGGTTTGGTGGGATTCTAAATCTAAACACAAATCTAGACCAAATACTATAATGGGTATGTCACAACCCTATTTTGGTTCCACACTCTTTTTATGGCTTTTTGTATACTTTTTTTAACTTAAAATTGCAAATTTCCAAAAAAATAATTCTACGAGTCCCAAGTGACAAATTGGGAGCTCACAATGCCAAAGCAATAATTAAATATATCCAACAAACACTTCCACCCTTATGAGAGCTTTCATTGTCACTAAGCGCATTGCCACCCTTGCCCAAGATTTCTGGCCCGGAATATAGCATGTGGTAGGCCCAAAATTCCAGAAAGTGTCTGGAATCCATAACTCCTCGAACCATACGCACCCCTAAGCCACTGGATTGTACATTGTTCATCGCTCAACTACCTTGGGAATTGCGAGTTTAGTCTCTTTTTGTGTAAATTAGGCGTGGCTTTGAGTTGGAAAGTGTTGGATAGTATGCAAAGGAGGTCGAAACAAAGATCCTCTGACAACAATGAAGGTTATGAGAGAGTGAATGGCCTCTGGATGCTTCAGGCCAAGGTGCGTGTTTTCTATGATCAAGATCCCAGGGCTCCAAATCATGTTTGCGGTGGGGGAGAAAATATTGCCTGGGCTCACCATACACCAATCCGGGATTCAGCCCGAGGTAAGGGTGGCAATGCTCTTAGGTGGTGTGCTCATAAATCAACCCGCTTCTTCAAGTTGTATCTATAGAGGGTAGAGAATGGACAAGAGCTAGTCTTTAAATGGACCCTCTTTAATTATTGTGTGAATTGAAAAAAAAAGGATTGTTTATTGCAAGAGCCAATCATTCTCTTTTATTTCCTTAAATTTCTTTATGTGTTGCTAGAAGATAGATTTTGGGAGACCTATGATTATAAATAGGTACATATAAGAAAAAACTTCAAAAAATAATAAATAATTCAATAATGCTCCAAAAAATATGAAACCACTTGAGTTAGATTCCACTTCAGTCCTCCTTCAATTGAAAAATAGGGGCTTACAATTGTTTTGCTGCCCAAAAACAGTGAAAAAAAATATGTTGCAATGAGTCATTGTGGGATCATAAAACGGAATACAAAAAGACCTTATGGGAATAAACCCTAAACAACATTTTGAAGCCATTTTGTAGACACGATGAGTCCATTGAAAGAAAAAAAATTTCACCAATGTTTTTAATACTAATTTTGGATCATTTAATAGTGTCGAGTTTTTTCATTTAAATAGGTTTAGAAATCAAATTTCACCTCCAAATGTATTTTTGAGGAAATTTTAGCATTCATATTCGATACTAAAACATCATAATCTTGCAATCCATGTGGCCAAATGACTTCAAATTCTGTACATGTCTTCTATAGCAAATACACCTCAAGATTGTACAGTTGAGATTTGTATTAGTCGAAGACATTTAGACAATTAGGTCCATAAAGCTTCAGAAGCAATTGTGTTTTTAAACCCCAGATATTGAATGTCACTTTGGGGTTAATGGTATTGTAAAGGCGACACTTTTACAAGTGATCAATTTCAAGTACTCTTTCTGTTGTTTAAACATCTCTTTACAATCCTTCCTCCATGTACATTGAATGCATTCATGCATCACCTATACGACACTTTCAGCACCTTATCCCTTGTAACTTTGAAAATTTGTAACTAATGTAGGATGCAACCCTAAATTATGTTGTAAGAATCAATATTCACCCAACGTAATTATTTTTTCCAAAAATAATAAAAATTGAAGTCAACAAAAGACTTCAAAATTTGTTTTGAAATAGAGGATTCATAATTGCCTGCAAATCAAAACATCTCATAACTTTTTACTCGTGGATCAAAATGAAATGATTAAAATTTTTCTATACACATGTAAATCAAAGAAACCAATTTCAAATTGGGGGTTTCCAATCTATCTAGAGCCCCATACTACCTAATTTGAGAAACGAACTTCATATTAGCCCTAACTTTGACTCATATTTCTAATTGTCTTAGAATGTAGTGCACATGACAATATTCCTTGTCCACACATTCTATAAAAAATTGGGCCAAATACATGGAAATCTCTAGTCAACCACATCTGTTTAAAATGTCTAGGTTACCAAAAAATAGAACTTGGTCCTTTAGGGGTTCATCCCAAATACTTGGGACGCTAAAATATCATGTTCACAAAACTTTGAAGTTAAATAAAACCTGATGAAGGTGCTATTTTAGCAGTGTTAATATATATTTTTGGAACTGAAGTCTAATATTAGCACCAACAATTCCATTCTTAAAAATATACACTAGTGATTTTTCTATTCCACATTTTGTTTCGAGGCTATCCATTGCAATCTTGACTTCCCTTGTGTTGAGAGATTTTGGAAATGAACCTCAAGTACACTAAATCTTGGAGAAAAAATCACATTCAAAGTTCATTTAAGAAAATTGTACTTTTCTCAAGGAATGGTAGAATTAAAAAAAAGAATCAATTCCCTAAAACTTATAAAATCCTGAGCAATTTTTACATTTAAACATAATCACCTTCTTGAATATATTATTTTTTAAATTTTTTTTAGGTCTTAGAATTCACATTAGTTTTATCCACTAATCAAAAATATAGTTAATTTCTTAAAGGGAAGAGGTTTGGAGTTTTTTAGTGGGACGGAGGGAGTAGTAAAATATAGCATGACTTGCATTAAAGTCTTAAATCAAAAAATGTGATAATGCACAAATTTCCATCAATATATTAGTAATTTTATCCACAATTTTGCACTCCTACCTCACATCCCAAGACTTGAATTGAATTTCAACAACCAAAAAGAAAGAATCACATGTTGGAATAATGGAAGCCATCCACTTACCTTTCACAACCTCAAACCATGAATCCGGAAGAAGTTAAAGCTCGCTACCCATTTAATGGAAAGCAAAAACATGGGAAAGAAGATCCAATCAAGGCAGAAATTGTATTGTATAAAAAAATTTCAAACCCATTAGAGCCAATTTGGGGTCACGGGAGGGCCCTGCAAGCTCTCCACGAGCAGCATCAGAGGCTTGACTTTTTGGCCAGGGCATGCGGCCAACTAGGCTTAGATACCGCGGGCAGCAAAGAAATGGGTCACTGTCCGTAAGGCCTTCACGTACATTTGCTTATGAAACTGGGTCGACGTGTAAGTGGCCGTGCTAAATGCTTTCGAAAGAGGACAAGAGGCTTGTTGGAAGAATGATGTTCGAAGATGGAGGTACATTTAATATTTTATGCATTTCTTGGAGTCAAGAGAATGGCGCCAAAGTCGCATGGTGTTGCCACCTTTAGGTTTTTGGGCGGGATAGCATGTGGGTTTTCCATGTCCTCCTTGCTAGCGTGGACTTCAAACAGTTATGAAACTGAAGCTGGCAGTTGGTTACAAACAACTGTACAACTAGGTTCAGTGTGCGGCAGCATGGCTTTGAGAGATGTGACGAATACGGTAGGTAGTTATGCAGCTCAAATTCAGATGGACAAGAAGTATGCTCCTGTCATTCAGAAAGGGAGGATTATTGAGGAACAAGCCAGTCATTTAAGTTTCCCTGCACGAAGAGCAAAAGGCCAGACGCACATTGATTTGTGGGTTGACGGCAGCTTGTACCCAATCGATCGTGCCACCAATTCTACACCGGAATTCAAAACTACCAAACAGAATTTAGAGTTCTTGTGCCATGGTGAGAGCGGGATGTTGGGTTATACAAAGCGCTTGAAGTGTGCACTGGCTGAGAGTGATTCTAGTATGCAGTGGAGACCAATCGCTGAATCATTGCTGCAGAGTAGTGTCCGGTCTTTAGAAGAAAAAGTAATAGCTTATGAGATTGAAATACAACAGTTGCAAAGTCAGTGCCTTCAACTCCATGGAGAATTTGGGACTGCTGCAGCATATCACATGGAAGAGCGCCAGCAGCTACAGAGTGATGTGACAACTCTAGAAAGCGCATGCTTAGAGTTGAAGGTGTTCTTAACACGGGCAGAAAGTAGTATGGCGTCAAAAGACTTACATTATCAAGAAGAGGTACGGGTGCTTGAAGAAAAATTACAAAAATGTCAAGCTGATTATGGAAGACTAGAATCAAAGTGCAGATCGATGGTGGAGACCCCTATAGGCTTTCGACAGCGAATCCGAGGGAGAATGAAGAGTCTACATGAGCTTTCTAGAGGATCGGGACATGCTAAGCAGCGAAGGACCATGATAAGAGCACAATTGCAACCATCTATTGTGAAGACCGTGCAAACGTGTAACAAACTTCGAGGATCAAGGAAGCGATTGATGGGAGATTCCACTGCCCAAAGTGCAACTGCTGCAGCAGTTGCTAGCATTTTATCTATAGGCGAAGCCAATGCTCTCATTGATCAGCCCAAAATGAGTCAAGCAAGTGGTAACGTAGCGAAAAAGGTGCTCCAAAAGATTGGCGATATTGTGGGACCTGATTTGATGTTGGACGCATGCGATGGAGCAGGGGTGACTCATCAAGGATACCAAGCAATCTATAGAACATTAAAGAACCGGATTGGATTGATTGCTCCTAGGATCACTTCCAACATTCTGCCTGCTCCACATTGACTCGCTAGCTTGCGGCAAGACATGAATGCTAAGTTGCCTCAATTTATTGGTGAGTACTACCATATTGAGGGTAGGCGTGTGATTCCAGCAGTTCGTCAAGGTAGGAAGGAGATAAAACCAGAAAAAGAGGTGATCCTTCACAGCAAAAACAATTTGTTTGTGGATCTTAAAGTTGTGCAACGATCAATGGTACTATTTTATAACATCACTGTCCAAGGTAATGGCCCCATCTTTTGAGCTTACAGTTATCAAATTTCATGGAAGTCTCACCGTTTGTATGTGTCCAAGTTGCATTCCAATTTCGAATGACTTTCCAACCATGTAGATGGTGATTGTGTTTAATTGTGAACATGCGGAAGTAGAGTGCAATGGAGGACCACTTATCTTTGTATTGAAGCTGGATGAAGCGGAAGTACAGCAAGGCAAGAAATATAAGCGTGTCAGCTTGACATTGATGAATCGGGCTTTGGATCCGGAAATTCAAAAGAATGACGACAGATATTTCTCAGTGCAATCAGAATAGGAGATATGGCCAATTGCATGCTTCCAGATGGGCAAAGAATCATACGATGTGCTTGACTGGGTTTTTAAAAAAACCAAATTTCCTGAGGTTATAGCAGCACAAACCAATGGTCGGGAACTATTTGTTGATGGTGTTGGAGGATTCAGCGTAGAATGGCATATGAGTGCAGATATGAAAACTATCAAGTGCATGCACGGCCTTCAACATGGACCTTCCAACAAGATGAATTGCATATACTGCGAACAAGTAAGAGAACAACCACGGCAGTGTGCTGCTTCCAATGCACTTCATGAGCACGCAAATCGAGAGAAAGGCAAGTGGCAAGGTGGACTGTTTGCCACAGGAATTGAAGGAGAACCGTGTGATGCTGCTACTCACCCTCGGTGGAAAATGGTCTTGCCAATTCCTTTGTCCAGAACGCACATGTGTACGTTACATGCACAAGTTCGCATGATAGAGAAGTTACTTCATCTCCACTTTATTTTTGTATGGAACATGCAAGATGAACAAAGGAGGGCCTTGGCAATCGAGTCTATGAAAAAATCTCTGTCTGCTATAGGAGTGGAGGGAAGAAACTGTCAACTAAAGAAGGATGATAAATTGTCAGGAAAATCAGGGAATGTGGTGATGAAACCAAGCTTAAGCGGAGTAGTGGCAAGCAGGCTGTTCCAACCTAGTTCCTGGTCAAACCAAGACAGAGCATGGAAGGATGTGATAATGTCTGAAAGTAACATGCTGGAAAATGGCCAGGCACGACAAAATCGCTGTTATGTATGGGAAGCCTTGGAAGAGCTACAACCATACCTCACTGGTTTGGTGCTGACAGAGCAACAACGACAAGTTTGCAAGTCTAAGATGGATCAATTTGGAAAAGCTTTTTTGAAAGCATTTGGAGAGAACCATGTTACACATTACATGGTAGGTTCATATTTCATGTGAACATTCTTGTTTATTTCTATTGTATACTTGTTTCCTAATTAAGCTGAGGCTACTAGTCAGTTTTTTTTAAAGCAAGGTTGATTTACCTTGTTAGTGTCTTGTTCACTGATTTTGCAACATGTCATTGTGAGGCATGGGGCATGGTTCGTAGAAAAATATGGGAGCTTGTCAGTCTGGAGCTGCCAAGGGATGGAGAAGTCACACTATGCAGCGAAAGCAGCAAGTCAAGCACTTACACAGCATGGAGGTAGCAAAGATCAAACCAGTATTGTAGTGCAACAGTACCAACACTGGTATAGGAATATACAACATAGATATGCTAGAAAGATTGCACAACAAGTGACAACAAGTGAGACTGTCAGTGAAGATGTAACGGAGGCTACGGAATTGGTGCAACGTCGGCGTTTAGTGTGGAGCACTTCGGATGCTGCAGCAAGGCTTCAATAGTGGCGTCAAGGACAAAGGTGGATACTTAGAGAACCAAATGACAACAATGTTCCTACAATGCAAAATCAAGCTACTGCTGATGGGTCTCAAGAATTGGGTACAAGCACAACCACTACCTATGAAGGGTGCAACACAGAGGATAGTGAAGAGACAGCAAGCCATGAAGAGTATGTTACAGATATTACAATACCTAATTAGCATACTGGCACTGTACATTCAATATGTAGAAGTGATTCAAATATACAAAAGTGGTTCGAATATATAGAAGTGGTCCGATTGTCAGAACTAGTATCATGTGCAGTATACTTAAAAATAGTACACTGATTACTTATGCACACAGTTTTGATGCCAAAATTGGGCGGGACATATTACATTTCTACATTGATCAAGCCTCTCACTACACTGGCCCTGTTACAATAGCAGCCGATACTCTTCATTCCGTGCTTCCGCCAGAAACTTTAGAACATGGCACTGGCATAGTTGATTCTTTACGAGGAGGTGATGGCATTTTTGCGGCCTCCACGCACCCTAAATCACCAGCACACACAAGCTTGTCAGCTTTTGATGAACTAAATACAATTTTAGGTGAATGCAACTGGGTCGGTAACTCAATAGAAATTGGATATTATACCTGAACAAAGCGAGAGCAGCCTCACTTGCTCCTTAGCTGCGGCCACCAATTCACGTGCGTTTGAAAGATGCTTGATTGCTTGCGGCTGCAAAGCTTCCTCCATCTCCTTTATGTTGTCTATAAATTCCTGAACCTTCTTGCTCGTCTCATTGATCTCAGCAAGCAAAGCTGCGGCCTCCACTTTTTTGGCCGTTGCTTCTCCGACCTTCCCCTCATGTTGTAGAGACTTAACATCCGCAGATGCTTTGCTGAAGCGGGAGGCCACGTCTTCGAAACCTTCATCTCCCTCTAAATCCGCCAATTCCTTCTTAATACGTTCGAGCTTGACAACCAGCCATTGCTCTAGTTTCAAGCAATTCTCTTCAACCTTTAGGCATTTCCGCAAGGTCACTTTTGCACCGCTCAAACTATTGAATTCGGGGCCTTTGTCTGCTTTGACATCTTGGATAATATAGCAGAGCGCTTGTATTTGCTGCCGCAACGCCACCGCCCCGAGTTTCTTAGGATTGCGGGAAACATGACCTTCACGCAAACGACGTCGGCCTAGTGCTTCCTCCACCCAGTTCACTGTGATATTCAGCACAAACGTATAGTAGCACCCCCGCAAGTATTTCATGGAAAAGTAGGAATTGTCTGGAGTCTCACCGTACACCTTAAATCAGTGATTGCAAAAGAGTACAGCTTGAGCGCTGTCAAGACAATCCGCTATCTCATACCGACCACTCTTGGGAGGCCACTTCGTCAAAATGTCATTGTCGTGAGTTGCTGGGATTTTATTGAGGGACAATCCTTTATTGGAAAGTTTAACCACATTGACAAAAAAAGCCTCGTCGTAGACGGCGCTGCAACCAAGAAGAACAGGGGCAACCTTAATCATCTCTGCCTTCAGTGTTTCAGAAGAGGATCCAAGGTCAAAGGGTTCCAAAAACTTGGAATGGGTGATTGCATGCACCCCTTGTGCTGCAGCAGCGTCTTCTATGTCTTGAACTTGGTCATCTTTGCATGGCAGCTGCCGCAACCTCTTTGTAGGGGATTGCTTGTTTTTTAGGGGGCTCCTCATCGGGGGTTTTCCGTCTGACATTGTACCTGTGTGCCCCAAACCTGACAGTACTAGACGAATTTTGAGTTATGCACAATTCCAAACACCCAAAACCATGCGAACTAGGCGGCAGCAGATCCTGTCACCAAAGAAGGTACAATTTGAATACTGAAAGTGTTGAACTTCAAATTCAAACTTACGTCACCTACATTATAATTCAAGCAAGGAATTTAATCCCAAAACTGACCAAATCAAGTAAACATCGAAACTGTAGACGAACATCACCTAACCTAGTGCCCACCTTATGGCAGCACGAGACCATTCTAACATTGCCAGCATTGTAGTGCGTCACAAGTATGCAAACCACACTTTCAACAGAAGCAACCTCAAATTGTAGAACAAAAGACGTAGACTTACCAGAAGTTGCAGCAAGGTGTTCCAGATGTAGCGCTGCGTTCCAACGGAGTCCAACTCAAGCGGACAATCCTAGCACAAGCAGCTAATACAACCTTCAAGTTTCCGCACAACTTCTGGTTTCCACACACAAGCACACTAGAAATGACCGTTTCATTACTAATTGGCAAGGGATGTTTGTTTCCAAAGGCAAAGCCTATCATGCTGACACACCGCATGTCCGCATTGAAATCATGTGAATGATTTAGTGTGCTAATTTAGTGTTGCAGCAAGTCCAAATCATAACCACCTTAATTGAATTCAATGAAACCACTTCAAAGGACTAGGAGGTCAAATTGGAGGTAATTTGACTGAGTACTATTAGCACACCACCACTCATCGGCACTTGTGGCTTGTGCATCAGCAAAGACCAAGCAAAGACCAATTATGGTATGTCACCCCAGAAATTGTGTGACGGATTTAATGTGCTAATTTAGTGTTGCAGCAAGTCCGATTCATAATCAACTTAATTGAATTCAATCAAGCCACTTTTGGTTCATATGAAATTTGAGCTTTTTCTTTCACACCCAATTTTTTTGGTAAGTCACTTTAATTAGTACGAAGTTTTTTTTTGTTTTTTTCACATCCTTTTTTTTTTGGCAAGTCACTTTTGGTTCATATGAAATTTTAGCTTTTTCTTTCACACCCAATTTTTTTGGTAAGTCACTTTAATTAGTACGAATTTTTTTTTTTTTTTTTTCACATCCTTTTTTTTTGGCAAGTCGCTTTTGGTTAATGTGATGTTTTTCTCTTTATTAGCAAGCTAATTTGAAAATATCATTTTTATCAATAATCTTTGTTAGAATTCTAGATTTTTAATACCTTGTCTAGATCTAAATGATAGTCTATCTAGAATATAGAAGTTTTTGAATTTAAATGGTCTTAAATTACCATAAAGTACCAATCATAGAATTCAAAGTTGAAGGGTGTACTTTTTAATTAGCAAGTTAAATAATCCTTTAATTTAGCTTTACATTGCAATTTCTTGAAAATCTTAAGACAATTAGTCAAAACTAGTAGTTTAGGGTCATTAAATTCTAAACTATTTTTTAAATTCCTAAAAACTTATTCAGTTCAAATTATATATAAATCTTGCAAAGATAGCTAGAATTGACGCACAAAGAAAAGCCACAGCTTCCAACCATAATTCAAAAGATAAAACTACAAATAAAAAATGAAATAACACTATCATTGTTGGCAATGGAAAACTAATAGTATGATGAATGAGATTTTTGTTAATTATGATCAAGTTTTAAACTTTTTTTTCTTAAACTCTTCTATCTTTAAACTATTATTTCAAAAGAAGATAGACAAGCATGTGATAGTTCCAAATGACATTGACATTCTTCCTTATCTTTCCAAAATGGCCACAAGACATCAATAAACCATTCTCTAATTTTGCTTGTGTGTAGAATCGTGGCCATTTACAACAATAATAAGATGTGACATCATCTATTCATAATGGTGGAGGTAATGTATTGAGGGAGAATCTAAAAGTGTCTAGCCTTTCCCAGCCTACAAAATAATTTAAGTTCATTACAATATAGTGTTAGTATTTTTGTTTCCTTTTGACATTTTTCTAAAATGTATACTCCATTTGTTTTAGTTACTGTTTTGATAAGTTAAGATTACTTGTACATTGGATTAAAATGTAAAATAGATATCAAGTATTGAGATGGTCTTGGCAACAATTTCGGGTTTGGGTTTAGGGTTTAGATTAGGGTTTAGGATTTTAGTTAAGGTTTTTGGGTTTAGGGTAGGGGTTACAATCCAAGGGTTTAGGTCTAATTTGGAGAAATGAGTATTAATTTATGATAAAAAAATGATTTTCTATTATAACCTATTTCAAATTCAGTTATTTATTAGTTGCCACCTAAACTCACAAGTACTTCATGCAAACTAAATCATAGTCATGACAATGTGATTTGCTAACGGCTCTAGAAATCAAAAATTAAGCAAGGCTATTGGCAAAAGGAACGTAACTTACTCATGAACTTGCACAGCCGAGTTGAAATTAAGGCCGTGACAACCAGTACTTCTCGCAAGTCACTGTCATTGGCAGTGACAGCATCCACTGGTGGCCTTTCCACTACCCTGTCTAGATCGAAGCATGATGGAACAAGGTGATGAACATTGAATTCCGAGGTGAATTTGATTTTGTTATACATCTACAATGCTCAACACATCATGCAATTGTATGAGGAAGCTAAAGCAAGGCAAACAACATATCGTGCTTGCAGTATTTAAGCACTACCAAATCTCTACAACAAGGTAAAGCATTGATTTTTCCTCGCTTGCTGTTTATATGATTCCATCTTGCTGGCAATTTCATCCGGTTCATTTAGATCCGTAAGTTGTGTTTTTCGTTTGCATGCACTGATGTAGTTTGCGGTTTTTGGCAGTTTTTTCTCAACCTATCTCCAGGAGAATGTCTATTTCGGGAAGTACTCATTGAGCCGCCGTCAAGCGCGCGCCACAGCTTCCAAAGCCATCTTCCTCGGACACATCAGACGAATCGACTTTTGGAGAGGCGACGACATCGCCAGTCGATGTAGCAAGCTCTACTTTCATTAGCATGTGGAGGGATCCATTCAATGCTACCAAGCTACCGGAAGCAGTCAGCGTGGCCCTATTCAAGAGGGCACCTTTTCTCTTGGGTAGCAACCATGCTCACTATCCGACATCCTTCTTCCAGAACACTAGTGGCCTCTGCGCTCGCGGCTACAAGTTCAAGCAACTAGCGCATGACGAATTGTTCCCGTTGATTCACCTCATTGGCACCTATCCCGTCAGCAAGAAGGGGAATCGCCATCCTCTAAAACTGATTGTAGACAGACAAACTGCGCGGGACGCACTACATATGTGCCAACGGGTATACGGTGGGACACAGCCAGACAACGGAGAGTTTGGCACCTCCTTCATCCGTGGACTAGCTCTCTATTATCAGAGGAACAAGGATGTGAATTGGGCAGAAAGAGCCAGCGAGCTTGCTGAAAATCGCATGAAGTCACTTGGCAAGAACCCGATGAAGTTGACGCCACCTTGCTTGCGGGAGCAGATCCAAGCCATGATTGACCTCTTTGCCCATTACTTGCTTGATGCATACGAGCGTCTTTGTGCCGCTAGCAACTCGAATACAAAAGGTCCGCAACGAGTAGCACTTCCGCAAGCACCAATTTCACGATCACTGATGGCTGGTAAAAGCACGCAAGGAAGGAAGGAAGTGAACACTGGGTCGGCTGGTAGGGGGTCGACTTCTACTTCTAGCAAACATGAAACGGAGCAGGAGGTCAGAACTCCACTTGCACTAGAGCCCATCCCTATGAAAGCAATGCTTGCGAAGCAACGGGAAGCGGAGGGGAGACTGAACTCTTTGCTAAAGCACATGGAGGATTTGAAACTTGAGGCAGCCAAACAAGAGCAGTTACTGTCGCAGTATAGTGCTGCAGAGGATGAGTGCTGGGACCAACATCATGAATTGCGGCAGCAAGCTAAAGCAGTGGTGGGCAACGATGCAGAGAAGACCCGCTTAAACGATGCTGTTAGAGCAAAGAGCCACGAAGTAACCATTGCCACTACTGCGGTCGATTCAACCAAACTCCTCCTTAGCAAGTCCAAGTTTGATTTGCACAATTGTGAAGTCACGGTGGAGAAGGGACGATGCTATTTTGCCTGCAGTGAGCGCAGAGCATAGAGCGGTGAGCGTACTTTTTGAAGCCCACAGTTTCCACAAATGGGCATATTTTATAAAAGTAAAAGTAGAAGATAAAATCTAAGCCCCAGAAAAAGGTAAAAATAAAAAATGAAGTACAATAGTACGACCCTATAACTATGAGGTTAGTCAAATGTGAGAAATAATTGACCACGGTAATAAGCAACAGAGCTCGATGAAATGGTAGAAATCAATGTCTTCTAGAATAAGTTGAGTACGGACCCTATGACCGTTGTTACCTTATGGTCGTTAATATCTATTAGTCGTTGTTATCCTAAGCCCGAAGTTATCTTGAAGCCACCAAAGAATTTCCAAAAATAAACTAACCTACCTCTGGATATTATCACACCATTAATTTGATTCGAACCATCTTATATTCTTTAAAAGACTGTGACCACAAGACTTTCTCCAACAGATGCATAAAGAAGTGGAAATTATGGTCATTTTTTCCCAGTACTGAAGAGAAAAGAAATGTACTCCCACAACATCCATTCATAAAAATTATATTGTGAATGCATTCACCCATGCTAGAGAAAACAGCCTGCAACAAATTTTTGAACAAAGTGAACAATGAAATCATAGAGACTTCACAGAAAGAACTTCCTTAGATTTTGGAGGGGCCAGTTCAAATATAATATAAGTTGAATTTATTCCTTAGAATTTCAAACAGTAGCCTAAGCCAGGAAGACTTTCATGAATTCATACATTTAAGGTAAACAACCAAATTCAAATGCACTCTAAATGGATGCTAAGATGAACCATCACATTGAAATATATAGACGCTGAACATTACAAATGAAAGCACAAGATGTATGTGGGTGAATACAACTCAAACAATAAATCCGGGTAATATAGATATCATCAAAATGAAAAATTTGACGAACTACCAGAAGAATCTGGTCTTGGTTCCATATCAACGTCTGCCTTGTCATCAATAAAACGACGAACGCGTCTACTAAATCATCTATAGGGGTGTGTGGAGGTCGGAGTAGATTCTGCCGCCTGCAACGTAGCGGCGTCTGCGTCCCATGGCATCATGAAATAGTCTTTGGCCGGAGAAGGGAGTACAGTGATCACTCTGAGCCAAACGAGTGTGGGTTAGTAAAATGATCACAAACATAAGAATGCAAGCGAATAGGATAAGGCAGGAGACGTACTTACTAAATCTGTTCTTTTTAGTGATATGCCGAATAGGGATGTCTAGTGCCATCTTAGATGGAGACTCGGAAGCATGAATTTGAATTGGAGCTGTAGCTTCAACCTGTTGGAACGGCTGCAACATAGAGCAGAAGACCACGATGTCGGACTCTAGGGCGGCAATGTGCCGTCCAATAACCTTGCAAGCTCGAACAGAATTACTTGGATTTGGATAAAGGAAATTAGAGATGATCCAAAAAGGACCCGAAATATGAGAGAAACTCAACACAAGAATAAAAAACACTCACCAATAGAAGCAAATGCATCAAGGATGATGGACCCCGGCTTGGTAAACGCCTCGATCAGCATTTGAAGGAAAACTGGATCCTTCTCACGGGCGCCTCTCCACGGAACAGATCCGTTCATGGACTGAGAGGCCGCAGTAGTGAAGTTGAATAACACATCGGATTCAAATACTCCCATTCCGAACTCCGCCAGTGATTCATTGGTTGCTACCGTGAATTCGCAAGAATCCAAGGCACGGTGAATGAAGAGCTGAATCCGGAATCCTTTGCTCTGGAAATGGAGATTGCGATGAAATTGAATTAGAACAAGCAGATATTATTCAGTACAATGCAGTGAACAGAATAACTGATTTAAAGGAGAAGTTACCTTATTGTTTGGGTTGTAAAACGACGTAGAGGGTAAGTCATTAATCCCCCACCACTCCCGGTGCAGAACAAAGTTGTAGCCATTTGCATACGATAGCACATCAGTCCGGATCATTGGAACATCTGGAACAAACAACAGAATTGCACCCGCTCCACGAAGAAAATGTTCCCCAAACTCAAAAACACTTTCAGTGTGTTGCTCAGAGTACTCATTCCATGCCGGGACATCGCCGAGGTTCTGGGAAATGGACGGAACCTAGAGGCCATCATTAATATCGCCAAGAATCAAATCAAAGCCGCTATGAGGACAAGACTTATTCAAAGCCTTTGTCCCGTCTTCATTCTTGATCTGGAGATTGAAAATGATGGAGGTCATTAGTTCACAATGCCATAACCGAATTGCACTCGAAACTCAATTGCCTGTGAAAGCATAGTAACTGAATGCTTTTCCAACAACGCGATGAGGACGCAAACGGTGGATAACTATGTACCGGCACTGGCTAGTTTTCACAACAGCAACAAACCATAACTGGGCAGGCTAGTTTACAGGAATACATAAGTGTAACTCGTGAATAAGAAAACAAACCTTGAGAACAAACTTGTTGAGCGTCTCAAGGCAAGCGTGGACATCTGGAAGAGCCTCCATAATCTGAGAGAGGTTGGAATTCTGAACACACACTAAGGATTTGAGGGAAGAGCCAGATGACGAAGCTGCTTTCCGAGAGGCAACTGCGGTCTTCAACCTCTGCGTAAGAAGTGATAGTGGGCTCGACAACCCGTGAAGAGCAGAAACATGGGCATCTCGAGCACCACTAGGAGTGAGCAGCGGAGCCCTAGGCTGAAGCACTTCTAACACTTCCACATCCGTATCCATATCCGCTGCTCGACTTGTAGACGGTTTGGCAGTCTTCTTGGCACTTCCAACAGCAATTACATCACTCTCTAGTGCAGCTGCTGCATCTGAGGCCGCCTTCTTTCTTGCTTCTTCTTCGGCCTTTCTCTTCGAGCCCCTTGTCTTCTTTCCAGGTGCCCCCATTGGAGTGTCATGCACCGTCTTCAATCCAGCCAAATCCGATTGCACCTTGTTCCTCAAATCAATCTCATAGGGAGGAGGATTGTTGAGAGGACAGTCAATGTACCAGCCACACACTTCCCAGTGCTCCTTCGTCCACTTCTTGGCGATCTCATCCGATATCATGCAATTCTCAGCACGTCTGTCCAAGTAACTCGGGAAGAACGATGGCGTCTTGGTGTAGCGTTTCGTGCATACAACACGAACTTGAAATATCGGTAGAGAACCCGTGCCACAGCCTTATCCAGACCAACTTGGAACTTAGGAGGATGATTCTTGTGAACACCTTTGCCATCAAACTCATGGAAAAATGCTGTATCCTAAAGCTGGATCCGATTCTGTTCCACATAATCACCAATGCTCGGAATTGGTGATTCGCCAGGAGGTTGATAATTGATCGTGACATCCAGCTCAGAGAGAGTCGCATCGAAAAGTTCCTGCACAGCACTTGCCAACTGTAACATGGACTTAGTAACAAATCTAACGAGTCTAGGACAGAGTTTAAAATACTATAGAAAAGGTAAACAAGGTACCTAAGCCCACCAAGTGGCCTTGTGAAGCCAGTCCAGGAAAGCATGATCAGGAAACTTGGTCTTCGGGAACCTCACTGCTTTCCGAAGCGATGCAGGTTTGTTCCATCGCTCAAGCCATTTGACTTTTATTGCCGCGTCCATCACCGAGGTTGAAAGATACCACAACTTCTCCTAGGACATCTCAAGATCGTCTTCCCGGTTCTCATGATGAATACAAACTTGCTCCAAGAAAGCTGGTGTTTGCCTTGGATCCGCAATGGGGAGTTGTTTCTTCACATCGGATGACATATCCTTCTTCACTTTATCCACAGCCTTCCCAATGACATCATACAGCTTCCCAATAGTCCATTCACTCGATTTCTCCGGATACTTCTCCTTGAATTTCTTGGTTGCATGAGCCACTGCTTCACCCAGCTCTTGCTGCAAGACAAAGAAAAAAAAATCTATTTGAAGTTAATGGTGAAAGGGAAATTTATATCAGGACCAAAACTGAGAAGGTCAAATCAGCAGCGCTAATAGCCCAAAGAAGATAACAAAGAGTTCAGCAAAACATTCATTGAAATGGATGGCCGCCATTGGCAGCCCAAATTTTGAGAATATTAAATGCAACCAGGAAAAGGGAGCGGGGAAACGGGGCAGCCAACATTCAAAAAAGGAAATGGGCTCAATCTTAGATCACATTTAAGGAATGTGAACCATACCTGATAGAGAACGCTAATTAGCCCGTCAAGCGTCAGGGTGTACCAAGTGCGAATCTTCGATTTCTGCTTCTTCTCGGCGTCAGCCAGCTCTTCCTTACTTACGAGATTCTCGTAATACAACAGGGGTTGGCCAGCAATATTCTGAAGCCGGTACAATTTGTGTACAAGATTTAACTTCACGTGACAGGTCTGGTTTCTCCTGTTTCAGTAAATAACGATTAGAACTACACAAACGACATACTTCAAAGAAAAGCAACCACCACGAAAGTGAGTTGGGTATTACCAGTTGACTTGGTGCAAAGCTGTGAGAAGTGGACCGATCTGGCCCTCAACCTCCAATACAATAGACTCAACCGCATAATGCCAGGACGCGTCATCTCCATGATCTCTGTTTATGATTAGCAGCCAGGCCGCAAGTCGATGGTTGCCGTCCCAAACGAAGAACATTTTGCCCAAGAACTGCTTCCAGGCGTCCTCCTTCTCCAGCTCCCTCTCGAAGTCCTGGTTTGCAGCAATCCAGGCTGGACTCCAACTGGACACATCCTCGTCCGTCACGTCCTGTGTATTTCCCTCGTTGTCCTACAAGGCCACATAAAAGACACCATGCCCTTCCATATACCCGGTACTCACAAAATGGGCTCCCAGTGCCATAACATCATTTTTTAGGTATGGGCGAACTGCAGCGAGAGCTTTCATGCGGCAGGGCGGGATGTTCAGTTTCGACTTCTCCCTTGGCTTGAAGCGGAGCTTGTCCAGGACAACATTGGTATTGACCGACTCCTGCACGACCATTTTGTCCATTTCCTTGCCAAGCTCTTCGGCTGTCATCTCCGTCGATGCTTTCTCTGCTTCTTGAGTGTCCTCGGGGGTCTCAGCATCCTCGTTCTCCAGTTCCTCTACAAAACAAACATCGTGAGAAAAAGAAAATCAAAATGGCAGAACTTAGCAAATCGGTGTCAAGAATACACACCGGAGTCGAGAATGTCCGGCTGTGACAAAGACTGCAGCCCACCCCTTAGCGTATCCCGTCCAGAATCCGTCAAATCGTCCGATGGACCTGCACGAAGACATAATCATTCAGAAATCGAGAGGCTCCTGGCGTTCAAAACCTCAGTAGAACACAAGGACCCAAGACATTTCAATACCCGATGGCACCTTCCCACAGGCTTGTTCCGTCCATCGACAGCACCCCCGTAGACGGGGTGCCGCCATCGGAACCCCTTCTAAGGGGGTGCTGCGTGCATCGACAGCGCCCCCATCGACACCCCGTCTAAAGGGGGGCTGAACTCAAGGCAGAGCGCCCCCTTAGACGGGGTGCCGCCATCGGCACCCCTTCTAAGGGGGTGCTGCGTGTGTCGGCAGCGCCCCCTTAAACAGGGTGCTGCCATCGGCACCCCGTCTAAGGGGGTGCTGCGTGCATTGACAGCGCCCCCTTAGACGGGGTGCCACCATCGGCATCCCTTCTAAGGGGGTGCTGCGTGCGTTGGCAGCGCCCCCTTAGAAGAGGTGCCGCCATCGGCACCCCGTCTAAAAGGGGGCTGAACTCAAGGCAGAGCGCCCCCTTAGACGGGGTGCCGCCATCGGCACCCCGTTTAAGGGGGGGCTGAATTGAAGTTTTTGGAAGCTTACTCCAAATCCCACAAAGAAAAGAACGTCAAGTCTTACCCGTTGTGTTCATTGTGTCTTCATCGTTTTCTTTGCTGCCGCATTCCATCTGCGCTTCTTCCGTGGTGATTGGAGATGGATTAGTCTCTGAAATGTCCTCACCCTTGTTCTCCGTGCTCACAATGGTATTGGGGGAAGTATGCATCTTGACAACACCTGTAGGAACCAAAATTGAAGAACAAAATTGAGCGGTCAAGGGGACACAACAAACAAACTATCACTGGAATCTTTGTCTCAAAAATATTGGAATCCAATTTTTTAATCTGCCACTTCTGTCAAAACTGTCTCTTTTCCCAAGACCTACTCTCTGCTCCGCTCCACTCTCCGCTCCTAAAACGCCCGGCGCTCAACCCACGCCGCTCAATCTTCCGTTCTCTCTCCCTGCTCAAGCCTCCTATCCTGCTCTCCGCTCCCGCCCTACCGCTTGGATTGTGCGGTTACAGTCTCCCGTTCTCTCTCCACGTTCTAAGCACCCGCAATCAGATGTTGGGTTCTCACTCTCCCGAGATCTCCCTGTGCACACGGCCCTCCCGCTCAGACCTAAACTACTCGGCCGGTCAGATAATGCGGTCCTGCTCTCTTTTTCTCACCCCACACTCACGCAGCCCTGGACAGATTTTGCGGTCTCGCTCTCCCAGCGCTCACGCCCCCCGCACTCCGACCTTTCTCGCTCGCCGCTGAGAGTTTCCAGTCTTGCTCTATACCGTGGACATCCGACGCTCACGCCCCTACCGCTCAAAGCTTGCGCACCCGTGGTCAGATGTTGCGCTCTCGCTTTCCGGAGCTGTCCCAGCACTCTCGCCACCCCGCTCAGACCTAGCGCGCTTGCCTAGTCAGATGTTGCGGTCTCGCCCTCCCCTTTTCACCTCACGCTCACGCACCCCGCTCAGACGTTTCGGTCTCGCTCTCCCAAGGTCATCCAACGCTCACGCCCTCCCCCGCTCAAAGCTTCTGCGCACTGGCGGTCAGATGTTCCGCTCTCGCACTCCGGAGCTCTTCCAGCACTATCGCCACCCCGCTTAGACCTAGTGCGCTTGCCTGGTCAGGTGTTGCGGTCTCGCCCTCCCCTTTTCACCCCACGCTCTTGCACCCCGCTCAGACGTTCCGGTCTCGCTCTCCCAAGGTCATCCAACGCTCACGCCCGCCCTCGCTCAAAGCTTCTGCGCACCGGCGGTCAGATGTTCCGCTCTCGCACTCCGGAGCTCTCCCAGCACTCTCGCCACTCCGCTCAGACCTAGCGCGCTTGGTCAGGTGTTGCGGTCTCGCCCTCCCCTTTTTACCCCACGCTCTCGCACCCCGTTCAGATGTTGCGGTCTCGCTCTTACGAGATCACCCAGCGCTCACGTCCTCCCGCTCAGACCTTGCGCGCCCGCCCGCTCCGATGTTCCGGTCTCGTTGTCCGAGCGCTCTTGTCCCCCGCTTATTCTTTCCTTGCGCTCTCGCTCTCCCGTTCTCCCCCCTGCTCACGCCCCCCCGTCAAATGTTGGGGTCTCGCTCTCTCCAGCTCTCCCAGCGCTCAGGCCCCCCTTGGTGAGACTTTGCGCTCTCGCCCGGCAAATGTTGCGATCTCGCTTTCCCACACTCTTCTAGCGCTCTCACCTCTCCGCTCAGACCTTGCGCGCTCGACGAGTCAGATGTTGTGGTCTCACTCTCCCGTTTTTATCCCACGCTCACACTCCCCTGGTCACATGTCCTGGTCTCGCTCGCACGTTCCATCCCCTCCGCTCATCCCTGCCATCTCCGCTCGAACTTGGCGTCCAAATTCCAGTGGACCAGAAGCTCAGTGATAAACACTTATTGAATCCTTGGCTGCAAGCCACCGAAATGCAGTATCTGTAACTTAGGCAATCTGCCCCGACAAAATCAATCTAGCGCACTCAAAGCACAAACCGGGGGCCTCAATTCCCGTTTCGGAGATCACTCTTTCGGCTTGACTCTTAGAACCATTTCAAAATTGAAGTCAATTCTGCGCTAAACATATCCAGCGTCTGAGATCCTAGGAAGTTGTGAAGGTGGATGATTGTCCCTGTCAATGTTAGTATCCCGAAGTTGTGAAACCTCATTTCACTCCAACCTGCTCGGAGTCTGCAGCGAATGGATAAAGACGGCGGAAAATTGATAATTATATGAACCTGAGGTGATGGGTTATTCCCCCCTACTCAATGTGGAAGGTACTGGATAGAATTCCTTTATGAACATCAACAATGATGTTCACAGACGAACCAACAAATTAATCGTCACATTACCTTGCTCTGGAGTGGTCTCTCTACTTGATCCTTCTGCTCGATCACCAGCGCACTCATCAGGTGTGCTTCCGCTTTCGCTGTTGGCTGTTGAGGAATTATCAGGATCTCCTCGACCCATCTCTTCCTCTGCAATTTCTGTAAGGCTACCTGAGGGAAGAACCTGCATTTCGCTAACTGATAGTTGTCTACTATCACATTCTAGGTCTCTAACAGTCGGCCCTGCATCTATTATCCGTGCATTTGATCGCAACTCCCTCATTATCCTAGACTTCTTCAGGCGCTTTGGATTTGTAAAATAGAAGGCTTGCCGTTTTCGTCTCTTTGGCATTCTAAAGGTTGCAAGAATTCATTGTCACTCCGACTGTCCACAATACTAATTAATAGATATCTATTTATGTGTATTAACAAAGTAATTTACGTTTTATTTCCAACGCTTGCGTCGTAAAAACATTGTTACGTTGTCCAATGGGGTGTTAAATTTTTCAAACATGCCAGTAGGGAAGGATGATTAGTGATTTAATGCTGAAGCTACAGTCAATAATGGCAACATTCCATTCCAGCGGGCCGAGCATAATTAGGGACAGGTCGGTTTGATCAAATCCGTTGCGCTGTTATAACTCGTTTCAAATTATGATGGATGTCATGGAGGTAATTATAATTATGCAGGAATGGTCCTTGTACCAATTTCTGGGTTTAAATATTTTGACACTTTGATTGACGGTTGTCGTGAGGCAGTTCCCCCAATTACTGAATAAATTGTTATAGACTTACGGGTTCCAAATTACAACAAGAGTTGTTGTAGCTATTCAAGAAGTGGTTCGCGGTTAATAAAAGAACTGAGGGATTGATCTTACAACCAAGCATACTTCTTAAATGGAGTCTCATTAAATTTTTGTAAATCGCGCAGCATCCTCGATTTTAATCTGGGTGTGGATCTCAAAGTTTTCAATGTAACTAGGAACGGATACTAATTGAATGGAACGGATACTAATTGAATGGAACGTTTACTACCAGGTTTGTTAAGTACTACATTGTCTTAATGAGTGACTACATGGCGGCATGTCTTTACCTATGAAATGAGAAAATTGTACTCACGTAGTCCTCCATGCCTAGTTTACTTAATTTGGGAATTATATCGTGTAATTTTTCTTCTTCCATGTTCTGCACCCAACGTATATGTTCGTGGTAGTGCTGCCTGTAGAGTTAGGTTTGTCATGTCTACCTCGGAGGATGCAAGCTCGAATACCATTCTAATTAGAGGAGATGATGCAGTAGTGCCTATTTCCTTCATCGTGGGGGAGGATGGCTTTGCCAGAGTTAATGGTTCTTGTTTGGCTTCTCGGTTTCTGATTATGGAAAGTACTTTGCATTTAGATTTGGATGTTGTTAACCCAGTCACGAGGCAGGTCTCGCACATTGTAGCGCAGATGGCATTTGACTCTCTTGACGGTGGAGTTTGGTCTTTGACACCCGAAAACTATCGCGTGTATGGAGTGAAGGACAATTCAGTCCATTCTACAACTAGACGTTCCTCTGTAACATCAAAGGTCACTCCCATGCTTCGAAACGTTAAATTAGAGCATGTCAATGGTCCTGTCCATGTTCTTAGTGATGATTCTGATAGTGATTGCATCCATTCTACGCCTGACTTTATTGCTCCTCACCCCCCTGCCAAGCGTGAACCTTGCGTTCTTTAGTCAAGCCTCCATCGTCGTTCAGGTCCATCAACTTCTAAGCCTCCCTTGCCACCTATTGAGAGTATCATTAATTGCCTACGCTAGTTGAGTATCAAGAAGGGCGCTAGGTCAATTCTTGGTAAGATTGATTACAATCTTATTACGATAGAGAAGGTAGAGTATTTGCCACCAGACTTTAATGGTGATATTATCTTTGAGCTCCCTCCAATGGGGAAGTATCCGCTATCCTCAAAGGCTGGGCAGCTACATGGCATGGATAAAAAGGATGATGGACACGCTTGGACTTGAACAACTACTATGCATATCCAGTCAACATCTGCACTTTCCTTCAGATTGTCTAATTGCTTGGGACATCTACGATGCACGAATTCCGCTTGCGAATATGTAAGTCGACCCAACCGTTTGACTCTGTCAAATGAAACTGAATGGGACGGTCTTGCCTCGTCTGCCTTTGTTCCTGGATCGGCCCCCCCTTCCAATTCTACTTTTGTCTGTGCTCTCTGCCATGTGAAGCCTACTTGCATAGATAGTTGCCCTGCCAAGATATATTATGTTTACGGCGCAAGTCACATGACTCGTGTCTGTATCCATCTCGGATTTCATTCACATCCTGTGAAGCAAGGAAATTATCGAGAGTCAGCTGCCAAACTCCGTAGTCTTATTGGCGAACATGTAGAAAAGGCTTCATCAACGACAAACTCTGCCATTGTCCTTGAGGCGACTAAGAAGTACCTGGGCAAACTACTTTTATGTCCGGAAGGTGGGACTCAGAAAACTCTGGCGATTGAGGAACTCATCCCTGTCCTGGACAAATTTAAACAAATGTCGTCTCCGAGTATTCGAAACGAGGTCACCACTTTCCGATACCTTCGTCGATTTGGAGTTCTTGATAGCATAACCAAACTGAGAGGGTCAAGCAACTGGGCCTTCATCCAGGAGAACAGGTTTCCGGGACAAGAATCGGAGTCTGACAAGGTCTTCATTTTCAAGATGGCGGAGTTGGGCTCCGGAAGTGGGGTCGATTTGGTCAGGCGTATGCAGCCCGGAGGTGATTTGGAAAACGCCTGGATGATGTTTGACCATGTCAAATGGGTGAAGTCTTGGACCACAATGGCTTGTCACGTGTATGACTCCACATATTGCCGCGTTATGACGATTGCTGTTTGCGACATGCAATCTGAAGATGTGGCAGCTCAAGTAGTGTTCTGGAAGAATGTGAATGCTGTGTCTTCCAGGCATGATATTATTAATCCAAATTTTAAGGGATTCATGGCTGACAATGCACAGGCAAACTGGAATGCTGTACACATTGTGTATGGTTCTGGTGACTCAACCATCCCTATGATCAACCGCGAGAGGACTTGCCTTTTCCATTGGACCCAATCACTGGAGAAATACACTAAAGCAGATATCCGAGTCGACCTGTAGGATCAACATCGACGCCTCTGTAAACAATACAAGAACTCTGTATCATTGGAGGAAGCTCAGACCAGATATTTGGCCATCCGTGCATGGTGGTTATCATCTAGAGCTTCAACCGATGATGGACTTCCAAGACTTGACTTATGGCTAGCATTCTGGCATTTCCGTTACCGCCAATGGGGAGGCTTCATGGAACTGGTAAGAGCAAGCTTCATTTTATTCTTTTCTTCATTTCACGCACCCTGCAGTCGTCATGCCGATATCAGCACTAGTCCTCGGTAGTGGCAGTTCTTGCATGTCTTTCTCTCTAATCACTCAATGTTCTGTATCCTTGTTTCTCGTTTCAATTCTCATCATGTAGGATTGCGTGCAGGACCTTTCACCACCCGAATTGGCCGAGATGCCGTCATGTAATTTGGCGGAGACAATCCACAACAAGTGGTTGCAACAGTCAGGCAAAAGAGGGAATGATCTGTACGTTGCTTCCGTCGATGACATGGTCAGAGCATTCATGCAGGTAGTTGCCTACTACCAATTTCTGAAGGGTGAAAAGCCAGGTACTGGCCCGGATAAAAAAGAACTCCGTCTTCGTACAACTCAATGCATCGCTCAACGTTCTGGAAATTCCAAGGTTCTTCATGCCGCCCTTGCCAATATGCCTGGTGCTAACGTCTTCTGCACACGTGAACCTCATCTGGAAGGGGAGGAAGTTTTTGTTTCCTTGAAGCGAAAGGGAGATCTCCCTCCGGGATCAGAATTCGATTCACACCGCCCTGACAGGATTAGTGTCTCGCGCCCAAGACGCAAGGTTCAGCGGTTCAATCCAGAGATTGTTGACCTCACTGCCGAGGACCTACAATCGGAATTCAAATTTCGCCCTAGAGAAGGCACTGCTCCCTCACTAAAGTCACCATCGACTCACTCTCCAGCAAAACATGCCAAATCAGTTCAGGAAACTATTTGTGATGAATGCCAATGGCATATAGCAAGGCTCCCAAGGACATCTGCAAAAGCCTGCTTCGCTCTACAGGTGAAGACCAAAAAGAAATGCGTGGCAAAGATAGTGCAGGACAATCGAAGTACAGCTGCCCCAACTTACACCGACTTAATGGACAATTACAAGAAGGTTAGATTGGAGAAAATGCAGTTCTTCTTCTATAATGATGACATCAATCGTTGTGTAAATGGAACTCGGCGGAAATGGGTTGTTTCTAAACCTGTCGTCCCTGATGTTTGGCCTGTTAAAATGGGCACAAACTTGAGAAGGAAAGAGATTCTAAATCTCGAAAACGCCGGATTCCACCTTATAGAGCGCGCCGAACTATCCCCTCGAAAGCTGTTTGGAGAAAGCACTTCTGTAAACCTGGGCGACTATCTTCCTCCTTCGAATCCTTTAGATCACCCCACCAAGCAATACGGGAAGAACATTCGGAGGAACACTACCGCTCCAACAACGAAGCACCACAACAACTGCGCTTCTGCTCTGTCCATTGTCGGGGAGATCTGCAATATTTTAATGGTTCCTCCTCCAGCTCTTGGCTGCATTGTTACATTAGAGTCTCGAAATATTTCTAAGGTATCCAGGTATCTACTGACAATTGGTCAATTCCCAAACTGCAAGTGTCCATTGTTCAAAGACATGTCACAAAAGTCACTTGGCAAGCGAGGAGCATGGACGTATTGTAAGCACCTGTACTACATATTTGTCATTGTTTGTGGGTTAGATCCGGAGGTAAATGTTTTCATGCACGCTCCTAGTTTCAACTGGAATGAGATCAAACAGGTTCTACAGATTCTGCTACTAAAACACTACGGTGCATAGTGAGCAAGAATAGTTCTAGTACCGTAATGTGATCCTCTCCCCTACTTTGAAGAGAAGGCGGTGAGACTTGAAGGGCCACCGCCAAATTTGTGCAAGCAGCTTTTGTTGTTGTGAACTTGCTCCACTATCAAACCCTATAGAAGTTCTTGGAGTATTTCTCATTCATTGTACTGCTGCATGGCATGAGACTCTAAGCCCTAAATCCTAAATATTTGTCTCATATCCAAGCCTTCTTGGTTTCTTGAATGCCTAAAGCCATCTCTGCTGACAGGCCGTCTCCATCTGTCTTCTATGTGCTTCCTAAAACCCTAAACCCTAAATCCACCCTAAAATCGCACCCTAAATTGTTCTAAACCGCCTTGTAAATCCTGAACATAAGCTAAACCGACAGAAAATCTGTTACGCTACCACCATGGTAGCTGCTCTTCCTCACTCCTGCGCGCCCATTCTCCATCACGTACTCTCCCTACCTCTTGCAATCCCCTAAACAATACCTCCTCAGTCTTCTCCTCTCTACAATCCGGAACCACACATATGATATCGTCTCACCTCTTATAACCCTTATCATCACGGTTATAGGACCCTATGGCCGATACTTGCGACTTCCGTCTTCTATATGGTAAGTGTACTTACGATCTAAAACTGCTCTTAGTCATATTCCTGCAACCTACTCCACGGTCATAAGCCTGTCATTATTATAATTTTCTAGAGTTAAAACACTTCAAATGTTCTATAACTTTAACTTTATCGCCCGCATTCCCGAAATTAACTAACTAAAACCGCTCTACGCTCGCAAATCTATGCTCTATGCTCTACGCTCGCATATCTATGCACGCAAAATAGCAATCCCCGGTGGAGAAGTTGAAACCGGAAATTGAAAGGTTGAAACTTGACATTGGTATAGTCCTTATTGAGAGCAGTAGAATCTGACCTCAATCATTCTCGTCCTTGCTACCTGCTGAAGCAATAGATATGTCAAACATAAAGATATCTGACCCATGTGCTTCTTGCCAGAAATATTTTGCTTACTCCGCACTTATTCCTTTCAATTGCGGATGCTTGTTCCACCCGCATTGCATATTCAAGACTGCATTGTTGGAAAATGTTGTATGTCCTCGATGCGGCCAAGCTTCTACTTGGCCTTGGATGGTGCAGTGGGGATTTGCCAGCATTCAAGCATCCAACGCTACCAGTCGCGCTTTAGGATGGGAGCCTGAAAAGGAATTGCAGAGGAAGCTTCAAAGAAGGTAGAGGAGGTAATTCAATTCTTTGAAGAACCAACAGCAAGCATGTTTCACATGGCAAAGCGCTCTGCTGTGGATGCGGGTACTTCAGTTTGTAGTGATTGAGGAAAACAAATCCGTGGCTCCAGCCTTTTTGCTCTCCAAATGTCGGAGACAATTCAAGAGACGGTTGTTTTAGTTGGCATTCCCGAAGTAGAAGTCATTGCAGATGCTTGCAACAATGTTGAGCATGCAGTAGCGGATGTTACGACCGTAGTAGAAGTCATGCCAAGTGCATGTCCTATGGAAGAGCGTGCGGTAGCAAATGAAAGCAATGTTTAAAAGCTTGCGGTAGTACAAGTTAACTCCTAGTCGATATCCTAGTGTTTTGTGCAGTTTTGTAAGAGGAATCATAGATAGTAACATTTGTTGATTCAGTTTTGGGCTATTTGCATCAACTTGGGATTAATAGCGACCCTACCCTTGTATATAGTTAGTTGGTTGTCCCTAAATCCTTTGACAGTTGAGACAATGCTTGGTAAGCTTTGTATTCCTAGGCTGTGCCAATTTTCCTAAAGATAAACTTCTTCAGCTTCATTCTGGCAATTTGTCTCCTCGATTTCAAGTGCAGAAGCAGGTCTCTGGCTCACCAAATTTCTGACCTTCCTAGTTTACTGTTGTAGTCATGTACGCTACAGCCATGCGAGGCTTCCATTATTTTTAGATATCATGTGTGCAATATTTGTTGTGGAATATTTGCTCTAGTTGTCATTCTTCTAAAATGTATTCATGCTTTCTTTTTGCAATTGTGTGCCTGTTGCAAGCAAGCTGTAGGAATTTCTATTGTCCTTGTATACTAGTAAAGGATATATTTGTTGTCTCATTTCATTCCTTTCAGCATTTCAGCATTCATACGCAAATATCAAAAAGTGTTTGGCATTTCAATGTGTCAAAAATAGAAGTGTTTATGTACACTATCGTTCACAAAAGTCGCCATCCGGTGCGGCAGCTCAACTATAGTGCTGCAGCATTGCTGCTCTAGCATTACTATATCTGTGAGTCTACAAACCAACTTATATCTTAGAACCCTACAACCAAAACATACTCTAAAACAAAAACTTAAGCATATATGACTTCACATGTCTCGTTGCTACTATGTTGAAACCATTATGAACCTCCCATTTGCTAGTAGTACTTGCTAGATCTCTGTAGATCGCTCAACCCTTGCATTAATCTGGAGAAACATGAGCACAAATTACGTGTCAATGAACATCAATATCCTTGACCACTTCCTAAACCCTAAAGACAAAATTCATTCATATAATTTCATACATGTTGCGTCCAGATTGATCGAGAATGTAATTACCTTGAAGGGTGGAAGACCAGGTCGATCAACCAAGAGATCATACTCATCTGGAACATCTTGCTTGCCCAATACAATGGCAATTTCGTGTCGAATGTGAGACACTGGCCACGACTTGCCAACTTCAAAGGAAGGTAGCTCCATATTGCCAAATTGGACAATCAACTTGACCATTTCTGGAATTGTAATTTGGTCTATGGCAATCTAGTTATCTCTTCTACGACCAGCCTCGAACCTCGTGTATTGGAAATTTGCATACAAAACCTGCCGCCCAAGATGGTACCGGAAGATGATTGTATCTGTATTGACAGCATACTTCGTAATGTCTTGACCAATGACAAACTTCTCCGCCCAACTAGAGTCCATGAGATCGCTCAGTAGTTCAGGGCGGAGACGCTAAAATATGTACATGGTTGCTGTCCGACGCACGTCCTCTGCTGTTGTTGAGAAGAGATCGACCATGACGTGAATGGGCATAAACCAGTGGATATGAGCGGCCGCGCTTCCAGTGGACGATTTCATTGCGGCAGCAAAGTCAATGGCCAGTCTGTAACGGAATGCCTCGGAGGTTTGCATGTCGGGTATTGGCCAACCAGGTTCATCTAAAGCTGGCAACGGAATCGGCTCCAAATGGCCACATAGTTCTATCCCTGCTGGCGGCACATACACTACTCGTAGGTAGAAGGTGCCATTGTCCATCAAGTCAAGATGGCATCTGTCATTCCTCATAGCCTCTCCCACTTCGTGATGCAGCACAAGTATGATGTCCAGTATGGAAGAAGGATGCACCCAGTCTTCCCAAAACGATGCTTACAAGTAGTTGGCACAACGCGGTTCGTTATGTACAATGGCAGGATCTAGAAGGATTTGTCGACGAAGGTAAGCATGCCTCACCAACACCGCTTCTAGCTTAGGTGCCCGTGTAATAGTTCCACCACTCCATCTAAACTTCTTGATCTGGGCCTTCCATGCTCCCGCACCGGATTCTTCACCATGTGTCCGAACATCCCTTCCCCAATGGCCTCTAGAAGCAGCTTGTAATGTCACCCATGAATCAATCTCCAACCGCATTGGTATCCATGCTCCATTGACATCTTGGTCGTTGTAAACCACAATGCTACAAACTTCTGGCTTTGGCACATGATTGCGCAACATTTTGCCAACTATTCTACTATTGCGACCACAACTAAAATCTTCCCTGACAAATGTGTTGTTTAAATGAAGCGGTCTTTCCTCCAATGGACTTGGTCATTGCAGCACTCTCCCGCCAATTCAAATGCTGCCATGTCCCCCTTGTGCCTACATGTTGTCCACCATGGCAACATTTTTCTATTTTTTAATTCAAAAGGATAGATTAAAATAAGGCTACTTGTGCTGATAGCAGTACAAAGTACCACTCTTGAGTTTTAAGCAAGGACAATGTGGAAACTAATTGTTAATTGCACCACTCCTTGGACTCAAGTGTTTCTGTGGTTTAAACGCAAGTACAAGCACGACGCAAGGAAAGAGCTCACTTGCTGAACCTCCAAACTTCACAGCTTGCGGTCCATGTCGTCACTAATAGTGCCAGCGCATTTGTACCAGAGTTTTCAGCCGGACAACGTCTTTGTGTCCAGTGAGTGGAAAATTCAAAGGGCCCTCCCTTGATCCCAAATTGGCTCTAATGCATGTCGGCTCTTAACCTTCCAAAAGGGTTAGTGGCCAAAAGAATGCTTGCACACCCAAAGTCACTTTTCTAAACATGTATAATTCATCAATCTTACTCACATGCCTATTGTGCATGTGTTTTTTATATACATAATAAAACCAAAAGGAAAATATCAATCAACCCCTAAACTTCTTTTGTAACCCCTAAACCCTTGAACAAATTTCTTTATTGTAGCTACGCACCTAACGGTGCTATGCTATAGGCCTAAATCCTACTCGCTTCGCTTTTTAGGATTTATGTATCCAATATTGTCCTTGTCATTATCCCAAACAAATTAGACTTAAGGTAAACCAGCCTATGCTAAGCAAATCACCCATGCTAAGCATCTAGAGAATTGCCCATTACACTTTTAGATCAACCCATGACAAACTTTTTTCAACTAAATGAGGTTAGAATTGCATTTGATAGATTTGTGGCCATAATCAAAGCCTTAGAAGATACTGATGGAGTTATTAGCGACTGTCATAGGACACTAACTACTTTCTAGTGTAAATACGGAGTAAAAAGTTATTTTTTAATTCTATCATTTCATGTCCATGTTAGGAAATCTTGGAGTCCTGTCAGAAAATCTTTTGATTGCATTAGGTGCTTAGATGATTGTCATGGAAACACTTTTCTGTTGATTTGGGGCAGTCTACAAACTCTTTTGAGCAATTAAACCAGCTGGACAACAAACTTCAAAAATTTATAAAAAATTCATTATTTGTCCAAAAAACAAAATTTGAACTATTCTCTGCATGCCTCATGTTCATCTTCATACAAAAAAAAAATTAATTTTTTCCGAAAATATAAACATGGCAAACTAGCCATCTTGCATATCATAAACTGGTTTACCTTACTTAGGTCCAAATCATTGCCAATTCAAGTCACTGCCAATAATGTGAGATGCAAGTGATGAAAAATTCAACATAAGTTGTATCATAACTTTAGAGTGGCTATTAATTACTCATCATCATTGCAAACAAAATCAGGGATAGGTTCCTATTTCTAAGCCCTAAACCTTCAAAAACACCACACAAATGGTGATTTTTGGAAAAAACATTGGTTTTCTTCAGAAACTGACCTTGCAATGTGTATCCTAAACCTGTGAGAGATGTAGTAAAACATTTCACATTTATTATAATTGTATTCTTTGGATTAGGTAGTTTAACACTTTGGACTCATATTTTTGCTTATATATAAGAATTCAGTTTCATATATTTCATGGTCTTCTATATGTCCTAAGTATGTATTCTCCGTTGTTGCATTTCATGTTTTCATGTATCGCAGAACCCACATTGCAGTAGATTTCAAATTTTCAATTTTCTTAGGCCGCTTTAGAAATGCGTTCTATCAACATGAGGCAGTCACCGAAATAGGCGCCGTAAATTCCGGAATCAATAACCAAACAACATAAATAACATTGAAGGTCCCGGTATTTGCGGCGGAGAACTGCAGTTGTGTTTGGTCGGATCTGAATTGCAATTCAGCGTTGACCGCGGTGAATTGTAGTAGAGGATTGACCATGGCTACAAGCCTAATATATATCACAGTATTGCATTTCAGCGCACTTAGCGCTGAATTGCAGTAGAGGACCGACCATGCCTACAAGTTTAATATTCATCATCGAATTACATTTCAGCGCGCTTAGCGCTGAATTGCAATCCATTGCATGTCTGAAGTGCACTGCTCCAGTGATTTAGAACTATAGTTCAGCTCAACCCGAGATGAATTACAATGGCAAGGTGTCAATATAATTATAATAACATCTTGTTCCCAATTAATTATTCAGATACTGCAATTCACTGGTCTTCGTCATATCACACTATTGTCTTTGTATTGCAATTTAGCTCAAGCCGCGCTGAGTTACTTATCGACGCTGATCGTGGAGAATTATAATACGTGAAGATTTCCAATCCTCGACCTTGGAAACAATTCAGCGCGGGTCGAGTTGAATTGCAATACACGTTCATAATCGTTACTGAACTTTTGACAACATGGAACTCTGATACAGATTCATTTGCGATGGACATTCAATGCAGGTCAAGCTGAATTGTATATCACATGGAATCAATGTTATTAACACGTTTAATGGATATATTTTTTTCCTAGGTGACATGGCCTCAGAAGTTGACCTTGACGAACTAATGGGAGATTCGGATGAGGAACTCCAGATTCCTCAGGAAATGAATGAAGACATCCTAATTTGCAAAGGTATTCCGCGTAGGCTTTGGAATACAAAGTGCGTCACCTTGTACAGTGAAGGTGGAGTACTTGTTGGGGAAGGTATCTGCCATAGCAGGGTTGTCACCGTCACATCATGTCTGGACGGACATGACGCTGACGAAACGTCAGGATCCAATCCCAGCGTCCGTCTGTATCCCAAAAAAAAAAAAAAAAAAAATTTTTTTTTGGACGGTTTGTCCGTCATGTCAACGGCAGGTCCGTCTCGTTGACAATCGGTCCGTCCAAGTCGATGGACAGGCCGTCCTGGAAAAATAAAAAATAATTTTGGATCCTGACGCGATTCTGATGCGACGTGAAAAGCCAACGTCACGTCAGGATGGACAACCCTGTGCCATAGTGTAAATTCCGACTTGGTTCTCGGTGCTGATGGTCCTCTAGGCAACACTCATATTGCAGACTTGCAATGTTCATTTCCAGGACACATTCAGAAGAGGACATCTCCCAAGAACAAATTTACTTTTTGACGGCTTGGCCTATTAAGCTTGTCCACTGTCATGGGGCAAGCCTTCATGATCATGAAGCCCGAGATAAATTTAATTGTCTCCAAGCAAATCTTCTAAACCCATCGTCTTTGACACCTAGTAGACCCTATTCGAGTATCCTCATAAACCCTCATCGCGAGACTTCCTTAAAGTCAAAGGGTCTGCTTACTCAAGTATCCATCAACGTAGTTTCCAGCAAAGTTTGCTGCGTCCGAAATTGTGTTCAGCCGTTTCCTAGAGAGAAGATTCGAGCCTTCTATGAGCGGATGTACCATAATTCAACGTTTAAGCAGAGAGCCTTCATGAAGATGGACGTCCATAGACATTTCCATTGCGACTCTCGTGGAAAGAAGATGGTGACTGTTGAAGAGTTCCCGATTTGCATGCAAGCTTGGAGGTATATTGCTGGTGTTTCGGATACCACATTCTTTCGGTATCTGAAGGACATGAAGGGAACACACGGACACCAAGGAAACACACTGAACAAGCTATTGTTTCCTTGAAGTATCTCCTTGACAAGAAGGCCGATCACATGCCACATTGTACTCAAACTATGAAGACGGGGGAGAAGGTCGTGTCCATGTGTCTTCCGCCTACGTTTCAATGGAAGGGAAAGATAAAAGAAATCAATGATACCAATGTAGCCTTCGGATTGCCTGAAGTTTCAATCTCAAATTTAAGCAGGATCATGTCTTCCAAATTCTTGGAGTATAAGGTGAAGAAGCTAGGGGACAATTTTGCTCGGTGCGCTACTTGTGACAAACTGAAAGAGCTGAGGAAGGGTGTTCTTGCTGGTTCAAAGACCGTTCTCATGTGGTCGCGGAAGTTGGACAAACATCTTGCTATTGCGCGCGTCCACAGGGAGTTGTACTATGCGAACCGTTATTGGTCGCATACCTTTCCGCATGAGTGCCTCACCATCAAGCACGACAAGATGGATCATTCCAAAACCACTTGTCCAGTCTTTCCCACAAGAGTAAAGACACTGATGGTTTCATGAAGTTGCCCGTGTCTGTCACAAGAATGATTGCACATGGTCATGCTGATGTGCGCTATGCGCATTATGGTTTGGATCTGTTTCCTCACGATTCAAACTCTACCATTGGCTCTATGGCAAAGTTATTGCGAGATCTTGAGTTGGCACTAAAGTCTTTTTCTCAGCAATTTTTTGCGAGATCGCCTTCAACAAATTTGTTCAAGGCGGTTATGAAGGGTGCGGAGATGTGCAAAGCGTCGCTTGCCCCACCGCCAATTAACTTGGTTCCAGCATCACTGTTGCCATCCATTCTCATTGTGCAGATGAACAATGCCACTGGGGACAACACGAATAGATATGTTTTCTATTTCTGGTCTCTACTTGTTGCAAACAAGATCTTCCGTGAAGTGTACGTGAACTTCATGATTGTGGGTCACACGCACGACAACATTGATGCACTGTTCGGAAGATGGAGCATGCAACTAAAGAAGGAGAATTTCCCTACAGTTCCTGCACCTATGAAGTCATTTACGGATGTGGAGTCCATTCCCACTATCCCTCACCTTGTGGAAGAGGTGCTTGATTTCAAGGATTTCATTGCAGGTTCATTTGTGGATGGTGGTGACATCCTCGCTGGACACACGCGACCACAATAAGTGAAGTTCTATCTAGATTCTACAGGATGTCCTGTCATGAAGTACAAACTATTATGTACTGATGTTGACTAGTTAGGGGAAGATGGTGTAGGCATTAAGTTGTGGAAAGAAGATGCTAAAGGAAAAAGTTTGTGGCCGGAAGGGGTACTGTTGGTAGTTCCTCAAAAGGCACTGAAGGGTTTAGATGACATTGTGAAGGGTGTATATGGATTTATGAAGTACTGGGAGGACTTGTGCAATGTAGACGTCATTGAGGAATGCAGGAGGCGCTACGAGCATGTGATGCACTATTGGCGTGATGTGAAGGTCGCGCTGCAAGAACCACTACCTGCATCTACTGTTTCGAAGGATGGTTTTTGGCCGGCTACTCGAGTTCAAGCAATTCAAGAAGATTGGTTAGACAAAGACGGCGAAGACCGTGAAGAATTCAAAGAAGATGAAGCCTACGTCGAACCTTCAAAAGGTCGCCCACAACCGTCTTTCAAGGTGATTCAAGATGTTTTTGATGGCTACTTCATTGCAGTAAGGCCAATAGATGGTGATAGTCATCCAATTTGGATTGCAAGGGCATTGTCTGATCCACATTGTAACCCTCGGGAACCAAATTGCATGCACATTCAGTATTTCTGCCCAACATCAACAGATGAGGATGTTCAGAACTTCTACACTGGATGGGACGACGAAAGAGGTCTGCGTTGGAAGGTTGATGAAACCGAACCACCACGTTGGCAGCATACAGACACACTGATCGATGACAGCGTGGAAGTCTAGAATTCAAAAAGATACCATAGAGTGCATGATCAAGATTTTTGCTGCTCAAATTGAAGTCATCAAGCAAAGTTTGGCTTCAATTCCTTTGTCTTAAACGCGGCGGTGGATCGTTGATTTTATGAGATTCTGACTACCTGTCAGTAATATGTTATTGAGTGTTATTTGGTTTCTAGATGTTTACAGTAATTATGCTTTCACAAGTTTGTGGGATAAGGATAATACTATATTTTATCCTAGATGTGAGTTAGTAGTTTCATGAGTGTTTCTGTATTGATTTCCATGTGTGCGACTAGAGTTATGGATTTGTAGTGGTGAATATATACTTTGGTAATGTATTTGTGATCTTTACATCGCAAATACAATATGTATACCGTATTAATATATTTTGTATTTACATTATTATGTTTACGTGGTTGTGAAAGGAATGTAATTTATGACATGAAACAATGCAATGTTTGTTGAAAGACATGTATTGTTTGCAAAGACTCCCATTTTAATGGAAATTGCTAGCTTAAACTAATTAAATGAGTGATTATGGAACTAAATTGTAGGCCATTTTCATTCATTCATTGTGCCTTCAAAAGCCTAATATTATTTAAATGGTTTGATGGTCATTTAGTAATGGTCATTACTAAATTGTTTTTAGTTGTCAAGAGCTCCAGATCCAAAGCCGCAATTTGTGATCAATAAGCACCTTGCACTTTGTTCACCGCTTCTACCCCCTGAGCTTGGAGATTTTCTACTTCGGCAGCAGCTTCTTCCATGTGGCGTTGTTTGTCCTCTATATGTCTAACAACGTCTGCTCGTAGACTCCAAAGCTGCTCTTGGTACAATAATTATATTTCATGAGAACGCGCCTGAATTTGTAACATGTGCATCGCATACTGCCTCCAATCCTTGTGGCGACTTGCAATAGGCCAATAGCTGTATTCGGCTCTTGGTCAAATTCCAATTGAAGGACTCGTTTGGAGTTCTCAACTTCCCCCAACTTCTGAGCAAGTTCGATGCAGCGCAAACCTCTTTCGTCTGCATTTTTTAGTGCATGTGTATACCTAAGGAGGCCATTCAACCCATCACCTATGTAACACAACACTGTCTTCAAGTTCTGGAAGGGGGGCGATGCCTTGGTCACCGGATTTTTGGGGTAGATACTCCCATCTAGCCATAAATCCAAGTTGGTGTCTCCTGCCTTCTGCTTTGCTGGAAATTTCGTGCGTGGTGTTTGCTCCACAAGGGACCTACCTCTCTCAATGAGAGGGCGATACTTTCCAGGCAACCTTGCGCTTGTAGTGTAGGAATCACTCTGGCCTCTCATATTGGTGGTATCTCAAAGCGCCATTGTTGCAGTGCATCTGCCAAGCAACTAAGCAAACTCTATCAGAAGATGCAGTTGAGACAGAATGAAGTTATAATAGTTTGGGGTGTGAACGGCAGTGAATTTACTTACCCTAAAATGTTCTCTCTGTCCTCTATTCTCTCTGCCCTTTGCATACCGTTGGTAATGATGTAGCAAACTGCTGTAGCAAATGCGCCAATGAGAATGCAGCGCGCCAAAAATGGAGAATGCAGGACGCTCCGCCTTGAGGACATGGATCTTGTGTATAAAAAAATAATATGAGAGTGACAAGTGTAGGCAGAGAAGAGTCGTTGCACAGTTGTTTGATGATTCCATAGCGTAAGTTACCTACAAGTTGAACATGCAAGCTAGATTTAGGGATTTCAAAGGTTAACACAATTGTTCTTTTTGTTTGGTGTTGTTCTCAACTAACCCTGCAAGGAACCTTGATTTCAAACTTGAACTGTCATCTTTGTTTGTTGTCAATCTTGCCATTTTGCTAGATCTGAACGGAAAATATTTAATTCATTTTTTTAGAAATGAAGTCATATGTCTACTACAAGTTCTAAAGTTTTCAAATTTTTGGAAAAAATCTAAAATTATTGAGAATTTGTTAAAGAGAAAAATGAAGAAAATTCATATCAAATACAAAATATATTCAAAAAACATGATATTTTCACCATAGATGTATATTATGGAGTAGAACATCATGATATAAGCCAAAGTTACCATATCACTCTAAAATTAAAAATTAAAGATCATGATTAAAGGTCCAAAGTTTATATTGCTATAAAATATTGAAATCTAAGAATTTTTCAAAAATTCCAAATGGAGTGGAAACTACACTTGAAATCATTTTAATAGTTGAATTCAAATTCAAAAAACAATTTTTTTATGGCTAAAATCCGCATCATTACATCAAGAGAAAATAGCAAGAAATGGTCCAAATACACTACAAGGGTGGTCTACATGGATTGAGCCTCTTTTTTCTTAGAAAAGCCAATAAGACTATAATGACAGAAGGGCTTTACAATACTATTCACTAAAAATGTAATTACCCTAAAAAATAAATTAGATGATAAATTTTATTTTTTCTATCCTATAGTGCCAAGTGAAGTCATCCATCAAACACTTAGTATCTGCAGTAGTGCTAGAAGATTAATGATGAATGTTGTTCCTACTCATGCTTCTATAAGAGTCATTTGGATCTGTGAAATCTTATGCACTTTCTACCTTTGATATTATCTCTCCCTAAATCCTTGTATGCCCTTTGGGTCTGGGTAGGGTCACTATCTTTTTCATTGTACTGGAAGTGAAGGGAGAATACAATAAGCTTTAGCGGTCCACAAAGATAGACTATATTGAAGGCAAAAAATTTGGAGCCTATACTTTATGTTTTATGTTTTATTTTAATTCAAATTCAATGAAAAAGTAAAAGTGTATTGAAGTGTACTTGAGGTCTACCTCAAACACACTTCAACACATTCTTTTGCTCTTTATATTGATCTAAAGTATATATAAAGAATAAAAATGTGGTAGTCTTGTTCTTTGTCTTGTTATTCTTGTTAGCCACTACACATTTAAATATATGAAAGAGATAGTACTATAACTATAAGGGTGGTTTCATAGGTAAAAGATGTATTATCATTACTTCTTTAGTTGGATGGCAAATACAAAATATTTTTAATTTATTAGTTTGGAGTGTTTGTTACAATGGAGGATCCAATTGCAATTGGACAATCATATTCAAGAGCCCAAATTATTTGTTGGTATTAGTATTTGGAAAGTTTTCCTATTTTACCAACTAATTTCTTCTAATTCCCATTAGCAAGCAAATTTTTGGAAGTACCAACTACCAAGTCAAGCTATTTTCTCTAATTTTTTACACAAAATAGATTTTCTAAAAAATTTGATGGCACTTTACATCATATTTTTTTTTATCATTACTTGGGTTAGGATGTTGCCTTTCTTATGAAGGGGATATACTACCATATCATATATGCAAATATGTGAGTGTACAAAAGGGATATTAATTAGAGGGTGGGCTTAAAAATGTACATAAGTTCAGAAAATTATTTTATTCAATTTCTTAAATATACATATAGACCATCAATGATAAATTAGTATTTTTGACTTTTGAAGCTATATTTTTTATTATATGCATATATTAGTCTTTTTTACTTTGAACATGCTTGTACATACATTAGGATTTATTTATTTGTTATATATGTTTATAAACATTTTTAGAAAAATATATGTAGGGGTATTAATTTGGAGGTGACGCATGCACATTATTCTTAGCTTTTAACACTAAATGTGCCCCCAAGACCCTATTTTATTTGAATTTACACTAATCCTTTGGGCCACAACTCATTTGTAACTCTTTCATCACTAAATGCACCCCCCAAGACTCCTTGCGTAGTTTTGTATGCAAAAAAGATCAATGAAATTATACAATTTTTGAGAGGATTCCACCATTGACAAGATTGGTGAAAGATGTTTGGGCAAGTGGTATTTTTTATTTACATATGCTAAAATTGAAATGCTCAAAAGTACTTCCAAAACTTTGATTTTTTTTCTATACGTATATATCATCATAATTTAACCTCTAAAGGTTGGAGAAGTGTTTTGGAAGAAAGTGGTCCAAAAGAGGGTGTCTATTGATGGAGAGGAATGAATAATAAATGATTTACTTGTAGGAACTTTCAACTGTAAGATCTTGAACTTATCTTCACTAGGAGTGTTCTTACCAATTTTCACTAATAAATTCTTCAAAATGAGATGCAGATAAGTGCTTTAAGTCTAAAAATAGAGGCATAGGTGTCACATTGGACAAGTTACTATTCATTCTATGTCTTGTAGGACAAATTACTATTTATCAAATGAGTCATACATTCACTAGTAGAAAAAGCTATGTCCAAAACAACAAGAATCTGTTGTTCGCTTCTGTTGTTTCGGTCGCGTTGTCCTGGACAAAATCTAACTGAAATCTGTTGTTTTTTTCTGTTGATTTGGTCAAATTTAAAATTTAAAAAAAAAAAATCCAGACTTTTTTTTTCGGCTGCCCGAAAATTTCGGGCAGGAAAATTTTCCAGAATTTTCGGGTGGCCGCATGCTCGACCCACATCGCCCATGGGTTTTGAACCGGAGACCTCATGCCCAATGGCACAAGGCTCCAACCACTAAACTACCTCACAACTTAATGTACAATTTGAATTTTTTTTTTTACTTATCCATTTATGGTTTGGTGTTTTTAAACTCAGCAGACTTTGGCGGTCATTTCGGCATGGTAAATGAAATTTTTTCAAAAAACTTTGAACTAAAAAAAGTTGGAGATTGAAGTTAACTTTCATCTCCAAAAAACGGTTTGTGATTTAAAGCCTCCAATCAAAAGTTATAGACAAAATTCAGAGAGGATGTTTGAAAATGTTAAACAAAATGTCCCCTCCTACCTCTCTCTGAATTTTATCTATAACTTTTGATTGGAGGCCTGAAATCACAAACCGTTTTTTGGAAATGAAAGTTAACTTCAATCTCTAACTTTTCTTAGTTCAAACTTTTTTGAAAAATGTTAAATTACTATGCTGAAATGGCCGTCCAAATCTGCTAAGTTTAAGAAATTCCGAATTGTGAATGTTTAAGTTAAGAAAAAAAAATTCACTTTACATAGAACAAGAGGCTCCAACCACTACATGGTTGGATCTCCATGTCTATTGGACATAATTTCTTTTACTTATTCACTCACAAATTAATACTTTTATTTTTTTAGTGTTTTTTTGGTCTTTAAAAGTGCTGTTTTCATATTTTGAAGTGTTTGGGGGGAGTTTTAAGGTGCTGTTTTCGTATTTCGAAGTGTTTTTGGGGGTGTTATAAGGTGCTGTTTCAATATTTTGAAGTGTTTTGGGGGAGTTTTAAGGTGCTGTTTTCATATTTTGAAGTGTTTTTTGGGGTGTTATAAGGTGCTGTTTCAATATTTTGAAAAGTTTTATGAGTGTTTTAAGGTGCTGTTTCAATACTGTGAAGTGTTTTCTGGGTGTTTTAAGGTGCTATTTTAAATATTTGTAGTGTTTTTCAGAATACTAATAAAGATTTTTAAAAACTCCAAAAGTTTTCCAAAAGATCCCAAAAGATTCCAAAAAATTCCAAAAAAATTCCAAAAAATTCCAAATTCAACACAAAATTGTTGATTTGGTCATTGCACTACTCAAATCAACAAAAAACTGTTGTCCATTTCTGTTGATTTTTACAAAAATTCAAAAATCTGTTCAAACGGTCATTATAGTGCCCAAAACAACAAAAATCAACAAAGAACTGTTGATTTTTTGTTGATCTGGTCATGATTTTCTAGTAGTGATTAGTTAATCAAGTAATAGTATAATAAATAAAAATTTAAATTTAAATGAATTATTAGTGTCAATGGATAACAATTAACAAAGTTGTTGAACAAGAAAAATTAAATTCAAAGTTAAATATAGAAAATAATACTTTGTGCCATTCAATAGAAGATTTGAAACAAAAGTTTGATGATGCCATTATTCAAGTATCACATTTTAGGAACCAAGATGTTTTAAACAAAAAAATTACAAATGAATTGATTGAAGATAATTTATTACTTAAAAATAAATTGTTTAAAGCCTTGAAGAAAAATGAAGATATAACACTTTTGGGTGCTTTTTTGAAATACCAATTCCAAAAGTGTGAAGAAATTTATTTGTTGAGAATAATAACATTTAAAATCAATTGAACCAATAATCATTGAAAATACATTTTGTACTCAACAATGCAAAAGCTTAAATATTGATAAGATTTTATCAAAGAAAGACAATACAATTCCTCAATAAAAACTCAATATAAATTTGGATGGTGATTTCAACTCCAAAGAAACTCAATATTTTTTCCAAGATGAAAAGCATGTTATTACAAATGCTACACTCCAAAAAATTCAAAAATCTAAGAAATCATTTTCAATGAAAGTGGAATGTTTGAAAAATAAGAATGTATCTAACAATTATAATTATTTAAAAATAGAAAAAATACCAATATTAAATCATCATTATATTGTTAATAAATTAAAGGCCACATTTGAGATTGAAATTTGTAGATGAGATTGAACTTTTCAAAAAAGACAAAAAAATTTCAAATTTTAATTTTTTAAGTAGCATATATTTCAAAAATAAGAAACTGAACATGGGTTGAAACATTACAAGAGACTTAATAAAGGCCCAAATACAATCCCAAAGCTACTATTGACTTAACCCCTAAAAGCCCATTGTCCCTTCGAGGGACAAATGTGTTTTTGGGCAGGTACCTACGGGCTGAAATTTTCTCTTGATTTTTTGAAACTTTTTTTGGAGGTAGAAAAGCTGATTAGCTACGTGGGAATATAACTTTTTTCACAACCGGTGCCTGGTAACAAAAGTTATGACCAAATAAGCTCAAAACAGGGGACGGGGGGCAGCACGGGCAGCAAAAAAAATTTGCACTTTTTTATTCTTTATTTATTTTTAGTATTTTTTTCTCATAGATTATATTTTTGTCTATCTGTAAAGCTTTGATTCATTTCATTTGGATTTGTTATGAGAAAGTTATGGACATTCTTGTTTTCCGGGCAGTTAGAGCATCTTTTTGAAAAAAATAACTTGTAGAATTCATTTCTAAATGCAATTTTTCAAATTTTTCAATTTTTTTTTTTTTGAATGGTTTAGTTTACTTGCTAGAAAAAACTCACCATAGGGATTAGTGCATTTCAATTCCATCTAAAATATATGAATACTTTAGATTTTCCTTCTATCTTGTACCTACTTCTTTTTCATAATTTTTTTAATAATGAAAATTATATATTTTTGATTTGATTTTTTTAAATTAGACTCTCAACTCAATTCTACACTATAAAGATTTAAAGCTCAAAACTCTGTAGTGCAAAAATTTTAAGTTAAAAATGTTCAAAGTCAAAAAATCCAGTCCCACAATGTGCTGAAAATTTTGTTTTTTTAACTTTAAACGTAGATATCTTGCAATCTGTGCGGTCAAGAATTCTGAAATTTTTTCCACACATTCTCATACTAGTTAGGTGTAAGATCCTATGATTATATGTGCAAAAAAATATTTTTAATTCTTTTTCACTCTTTGCTAAACAAAGTGGCAGTTTTGGGTGTTTTTTGGCAGAAAAAAAGCCTTGGGCCTTTAGGGGTTAAACAAGTATAACATTTGAAAATGTTGAACCAAAAAAGTAACACCCCAGATGGAATTGTCAATTTTATTATAGTATAGTGGTGTAGGTTCATTCACAAGGAATTTTGTAATGGAATAGGAAAGATAATGACTAAAATATAAATTATAAAGCCAATCTTTGGCTAATTGTTCAATGCACAAGGACTTAAGTCAATCACTGACTAATTCAACTTATATAAAAATATAGAGAAGTATTATAAATAAATTTTTTATTTCAAAGAGAGTTTAAAAAAATAAAATTACAATGGGGACAAGTAATCACTACAAAAACACTCAAGTAAAATGAAAGACAAAATGACTTATAGTCATTGTACAAAATGACTCTACATATCCTAAAATCTAAATAGTTATTGTGTCTATTTGATACTCCTTATTTCTAAAGCATATTTATTGATTCATTTTTTTTCTATTACTTTTTCCTATTTTTTTGTAAGTCATTTTTTACATTGAAATGAAAGTTAAGTCTACTTGACCTTTGAAAATCAAATTGAAACAACTTCTTTACAATTCATTACGCTAAAAGACAAATTGTTAAAATTTCCTATAAAAATAAGACTACAATTTGCTCTCAACACTCCTATTCATTGATGCTTAGCACTCCTCAACAAATCCTTGCTCAAAAATTGATGCTCAACATTGATGCATGAGTCAACATCGACGAGTACGTGTTGAAAAATTATTGCTTTGATCTTCTTCCACTAGTGAAAAATTCTCTCCAATTTCCATTCTCATTCTTGCAACTACACAAAATTGCAAAAGGTCGACGTAATCAAGAGTGTAATACCTTCTTCATATAGAATGAATATACATTGGCTCTTCTATTCTCTCACCAACTTCTCATTCTTTATAAAAGTTTGCTTCTTGGAGAAGGTGTGACTAGCCCTATTGAATGATTGTTGAAAATTTGTGAGATAATCATTTATCAAATCTAATTTGTTTTTGGGTGTAAAATGTATTGGTTTGTCATATAGTATTTGGAATTCTAATACACTTGAAGCTATATTAATACTAACTTGAAGGCATCCTTTTGATTAGAAAGATAATTGATTTTCAATCATCTAAATCTCTCAAAAAAGATAAAAGGTTAGAGATAGAATCAAACATATAGGAAGAAAAATATCATTGATTGTTTGTTTGAAATATAGTCACAAGAATTTTTTAATATTTTAAAATATTTATTTTCATTTTTTAAATTTAATTATAAAACTGTGAACTATAGTATTTCGAGTGCTTTAGTTCTTTAACCCCTAAAGAACCATAAGGCCACCACATGGCTTCTACAACTACATTTGTAAAAAATTTGATATATGAACCTCACTAATAGTCCTTAAGCAACAAAGAGATCCTAGATGATTTTCTTTGTTGAATCCATCAATGCAATCTGATTGAGAAATGATTGAGTGTGTAATTTATGGTGAATTTTTTGAGAATGGAAAAGTCATTGTGTGCCATTACTTCACATTCTCATATTTTTTTTCTACAACTCAAAATGATTTGAAAAAAATTACATATCAACATTATGATGATAAGCACATGCGAGAAAAAAATCAGAATTTTTGGAGCACTTTTGAGCATTCCAATTTCAACATTTTGATTTCAACATACATACAAAGTATTCCCTACCCAAGCATCTTTCATCAATCTTGTCAACAGTGGCATTTTTTCAAAAATTGTACAATTTTGTTGATCTTTATTTTATAAGAAAGCTAAATAAGTCTTGTTTCATTTTAACGGGGGCAATCAACAAAATTATTCCACACAAATGAGGAGTTATGCTTGCTACAAGAGCTAGTCAAGAAAACAAGTAATATGCTCAAACACCCCCGGTCCTTTAGGGGTTAATAATATAATGTATTGGCTAAGTTAGAAAATTCATTTACAAACTAGGTGGTCAATTTGTGGAATCAAAACACATGCCAAGAATAAATTCAAATATTTTCCAAAAACCTACACATTCTTTACCCCTAAATGTTAGAGTAGCCATTTTGGGGGCACAAAGAATTGAAAATATATTTGAAGAGGAATTGACACCAAATTTCAATCGAATAGTATACCTGGACCTAAAAAATTAGTTCAACAATATTAAGGAAGCGTAATGAGCTATGGATTGTGCTCATCAGATTATAATTGCTTGTGCGATGTGCATTGTATGGCTGTATGCAGAACTGATGAAGATAAGTCCAAGGTAGCAGACTAGTTGAACCTTGAATTGTGCAATTTTTGGACAACATAGAAGTCGCGGTTGCATGACTTTTGATGAATTTTTTTTTCCTTCGATTGTTATCTTTACATTCTACATCATGCTTGAAGCTTGCATGCATTTGATTTGTGCTCTACCCTTAGCAAATTTCCAAAGATTCATCATGCTCAAAAAGGACTAGGATTCTTGAAAGACTTTTTTCATCAAACTTTATAATCTTTGTATCCATATGGTGGATTCTCTCAAAAACTATAAATGTGTACTTGTCAAGAAGTTGGCTTGAAATTTCTACAGTGACAACTTTAGTAACCAAGTACAATTCAAGTTATTTTTTATTTTTTCTAAAACTTGCCTCCAAGCCCCTCACTTCCGGGTTTTTTTTATGATACTTAGGTTTTAACTCTGGAAAGAGACAATCCTATCATTAAGAGTAATCATATAAAAATTATCAAATTCTTGGATGGATAGGTACATTTTTTCTCTCAATAATTCCCCTGAAAATCATCCATCTAACACTTTTAGTCATCAACATCTTTACTAGGTTAATTTCATATGAGTTATATGCAACATTTACTTTGAACGCTACTCTATTCCAAGAAGTTATGTTACTTTAAATAACCCATATACTACATTTACTTTTAAATAACCTAATATGAACTTTTCCTTTCACTTTGTTTTAAATAACTTTATTTTTACACTATATATTTTCATCCAATCAAATATTATTTACAAAAAATGTCCCATGGAGTGATTAGCATCTTCCTATCCATAAATTATTTCTCACAAATTTTTAGGAATTCAATTGATCTTGTTTTCATCCATGTTACTCAAGGATAAGGCAATTATTTGTCAAATCTAATTCCCTCCAAGATTTAAGCAATCCACACCCCTCGAACTACATTGAATTTCACGTCGAGTAACGGTTAGCTGCGACGTAAGTTCTGCGCAGTTCCCGAACTGCAATCGACTGAGCTCCCCAACTGCCAAGGCCGCTCCCCAGTAGCATCCTCCCGATCTCCAGAATATGCTACGGCAGATCCCCAATACAGTTACTGGAAGATGCCGAGATTCCCCACTAGATCCCTCACTCATTTCCCGACCCTCGACATCGGGCAATTGAAGACTTACAAGTGAAGGCGGGCTTCACGTTCTGAGCCAACATAAAATCACACGACTTCCACCCTGCAATTCACATCTTCCACGCCTCTTCTCAGCCTGCATTGCACAATTCAAATTGGTTTACTGGGCACACAAATTGGTTCACGGAGGAGGCCCAAAGTGTTGTACTGGCCTTGGTGTACCTGGTGCAGATTTTGATCCGAGGGTTTGATCGATTCACGCAGTCCAGAATTTGGGTAGGTCAGTCGCGACGGTTTGGTTGCTCTTGCCATCAAGGAGCTGCGTTCGAGTTTGAGGAGATCCTTTGGAGCCTTTGAGGTTTGGAATTGGGAGTCGGGTTGGGAGTATTGGAGTGGTTGGGCAGAAGAGCAGCCAGGGGCAATGCAAGGGGAGGTGCATAGTCTTGCGCTGCCTGCGTGCCCTTCGGTGCTCGAGGCGTCCGTAACGATCGCGCCCGTGAGTTCGGTGGATCTGCGCGTCGCGGGCTTGCCTTCGTTTTCGAGTCTTTCTCTGAGTAGAGAGGTTCTTGCTAAGGTGCAGCATTCATGTGAGTGTCTTGGTGATCGAGCCTTGACGAGCTTCGTCAGGACGACGACAACGACGAGTCACCCTATGGCGGTGATCGCGAGCGACGCTGGTGAGTTGCGCACTTTCGTGACCTTCTCATACTTTGAAAATTTGCATCAAATCGTGCGCTGCGCAATATGTTGATACACATTTATATATGCTGTACTATTTTGTGCAGTAGCGGACGCTGCTGTTTCGAAGAGTCATAGCCAGGACTTAATTCTGGAGATCGCTCAACACGTGGAAGGATTCGACCCTTTCAAGTCACCACTCCCCGGCGTTCCCAGTGGTAATCCATTTGCTATCACCAGTCTAACTGCCTTCCTTAATCTCATAAAATTGAACACTCTAGTATCCATCAATCTACGTGATTTGCTTAACAACCAAAATTGAAAAAGTAACTATCACAGAGAGATTATCTATGGTTCCCGGATTGCCCAATATACCCGGCTTGCCAACAGGGAAAATTTGGACTGGCCTCTGATTTCCTTATTCGCCTCTTCTCCCTGATCAATCTCGCCGTTCCAGGTGCAAGGAAAACTTCTGAGAGATTATTGCCATGAGAGAAACAAGGATATATAATTACTTCAGTCTGAGATTTGCTGAATCCTAGAAAGTGAAATGTTAGTAGTGATTAACCCGGCTGTTGATTTATGTGTAATGCAGACGGACGAGCTCCAGATGGAGCTAGCGCCATGCTTGTGGTGGTGGGTCACCGTGGTTGCGGCAAGAACAAGACTCTTCCTGTGGGTGAGATGATTCCGAAGACGTCGATGTCCTCCATTAGAGAGAACACGATCACGTCCTTCAACTTGGCGGCCAGAAGCGGCGCCCAGTTCGTGGAATTCGATGTGCAGGTGACGAAAAACGGCGTGCCCATCATTTTCCACGACGACGTCATCATCGCGGACGGTGTCGGACCCGGCAGGCATATCGGCGACGTCACCCTGGAAGAGTTTCGGGCCATGGGACCTCAACGGGATTCCGCCAAGGTATGTACAACATTTCCATAAAATTATACCACAGGCTTAATACCCTCAATCCATGGTGCGTAAAGTCTTGTTATCAAAATAACATATCGCGTCTTGGAGGTAGCTCTTGAATGTTGTTTTCATAATGATGTTGATAGACATAACCTTAATGGGTCGTCGGATGTTAATCCATCAGGATAACTCCATAACAACTGAAACACGATTATGAAACATAAACATTTTCTTCATATCCAATGCGTAGTTGCCACGTATGTAGTCTATAAATGGATGCCATTTAGGTCATGAAGACCTTATCACACGAAGACTGGATAATGAAGAGGCACTGCCATTTTTTGTAAAGGACGAGTGTCTGAAATTCTTGCTGTTAGGATTTGATAATTAAAGAGAATTTTTTGGGTTGTGCGATCAGGTGGGTCAGGCCCTGTACCGACGAGCAGCGGACGGAACCCTAAACCTCTGGACAGTAGACGTGGAGGACGCCATGTGCACACTCTCTGAAGCTTTCCACGAAGTCCAACCCAGCGTGGGCTTCAACATCGAGCTCAAATTCGACGACGACGGCTCCACCTCGGAGGAGGAGCTCCACCGTGTCATCGACGCTGTCTTGGCAGATGTGAAACACTGCGCAAACGGGAGGATGCTCTACTTCTCCAGTTTCCACCCGGACGCTGTGCACATTCTTCGCCAGAAGATGCCCGTGTACCCGGTGTTCTTCCTCACGGACGGAGGCAGCAGTCTCTACAAGGATGAGAGGCGAAACTCCATTGAAGCGGCCATCGAAGTTTGCAGGAAAGGAAACTTGCAAGGGATTGTGAGTGAAGTGAAAGCGGTGCTGCAACGTCCCGCGGCTGTGGCTCTGGTCAAGGCGGAAGGCTTGTTCTTCTTCACGTACGGCGAGTTGAAGTGAGTTCACACTTGAACATGGCAATACTTGCTTGAAATTTTCTCACGAAAGATTGACAATGCTTAAGTCCATGTAGTTTTTGTACTGAATTTATGTGGTTAGTGTAACACAAACATTGTTATAGTTTGATGCTAGTGTCATGGGCATAAAGGTAACTCTGCTTATGACAGGGAGAATTTTGGACCAGCCTAATGCAGGCCAAAAACTTCATGAGCAGTATATTTCACAAGACACATGTACTGCTCATGAAATTTTGGGCCTGTATTAGGCTGGTCCAAAATTGGCCTCTCATGGGCATTAAGCTTAACTTGATGTTACATTGACAACTATTTATCATTACATTAAACTACTTTGAAATTAATTCAACACTGATTTCTGGCCTTGTTCAATTTACATAAACCTAATATTGATTGCTTTGAGAATGTAATTTGGAGGCCGTTTGTACACATAGGTTTGTAGATCGATCTAGTTGTTTTCCGTGGATTTTCAGTTACCATAAGGACGGGGACTAATGTGCAGTGCTTGATTTCATTGCAGCAATGTGGGTGAAGCAATCCTGAAGCAGCGAAATTGGGGTATTGACGGTGTAATCGTGGACCACGTTCTGGAGATGGTTCGTGTGGCAAGACGCATACAAGAATTGGATTCTCCCGCACCGGTTCCTTTGGGCAGGAGGAGTGTTTCAGTGGTATGATATATCAACAACATGGAGTTCACTTCACATATTTATATTGGCACTACAATATCTAGGTATCGGAAATCATATGAGAGAAAATTCTTCAAGGATTTGATTGGATCCTCTTAAAAATTCTTGAGTTAGAATCCCTTGAATGCCAAAAAAGTCTTTAGAAATTATGGTAGTTTATTGAGTAGTGGCCTTTTAGAAGTGGTTGAAGAATGTTATGGGATTTGTAGGATGTATTGACATTTGTAGTATTTTTGAAAGCATGTTATTTTGGGGTGAGGTATATGGTGATTCATTTCCCCACCTTGAGATCCACACATATGAGGTTAGTATTCATCTATAAAAGAGGAATTCCAGGCATAGGAATATGGGTGGTCTATATAAAGAGTCACCTTCATTTGTAGCATATATTGTATATAAAGCTTCAAGAAAATTTTGGAACAATGATTTGGTAGATTGTGATGAGTAGCATTTCTCAAGCATATTCAGGGTCATTGGAAGAAATTCTTTTGGCTATATATAGTTTTTGCACTCTATATTTAATGAACATGAGTTTCATTTTCTAAGAAGCATTGGACCTTTAGTCATGTATTGTACTACAAATGTCAATACATCCTATAGATTTTACATTATACTAGTTTATTCATGGTTATCAAAAATTATTTTATTATTTACAAGCAATATCTACTTTTGCAATTTAGAAGTATTAAATTTGATTTTGAAATCAAAATTAAAAATTGGAAAAAAACTAAATATTTCTCTATCTTCTAATGATTCACACAATAGAGCTTTTTCTATTTGCAATTTCAAACAAAGAAAAGTTGTTTTCAGTTTTTTCTTTTGCCCAACCATTTCACTAAAGTTTGCACTTTTTTCTACTTTAAAAAAAATAAAAACCATCAAAGTATCTATTTTCTTGAAATTTTTCATCTACCATTGCCTTTGAAAGCTTCCATGGTCATTGATGTATTTGCTAAAATGGTAAAATTTCAATAAATAGGCATTTGTCTAGACTCTTCATGTCCCAAATCTCAAATCTATGCCAATCCTATAGTTTTGTGCAATTGAATGCCACAATTTTGGCACTCTGAAATACACCATTCTAATGAATATGATCAACTAGTGCAACTTGGGTTTATTTATCCTACCAACCGCCTTCAAAACCTTATGAATGTGTGGATTTGCTACAAATGATTCCAATTTCTGTATCAGGTTTCATCATCGTACTGCAAACATGAAGAAGAAATGATCTTGCATGCTAATAAGAAAAAGAAGGAACAAAAAAACTAGAAACACAAGGCATTGAAGATCATCTATAAGCTCATCGGCTTTCTATATAGGCTATGATCCTTTGCATTAGAAATCATCAATTTCAATAGGTTGGCAAGATTCTAGCGCCAAAAATTGAGACCTTATACCTTGTAAATGTTAACCTTGAAATGCTTTGGTGGACAAAATGTGTCTGGTGATTGACTTTCAAGGTTATTATAGACCGAAGAATGCAACTAAGCAGTAACCACACCTGAATATGTCCAAATAAGCAGTTGAACATTACTCCTATTATTAAATTGCTTCATTTTTTTTGTTGGATGTTTGTTGGAAGTCCAAAGATGATTCTGGATTCTCTTCTAATGCATTTTTTGAACACCATCTAAATAAACTATGAATTTTCGAAGCCCACAAAACAGGTGCACGTAAAAGCTACCCAAAACTCACACAATTAGAGGTTCTATCTACTGTACATTTTAGACAAGAATGAACATGAATCAGTTTCAGAAACGGGGTTCACAATTATGTGTGGTTACCTAAAATTCATCCATGAAAAATCCAGATAATATTTAGCCCACTGCCTCGGTGATAGGCCTCATCCTTCAAGGGTTAAATGTGACTAAAGAATTCTTTACATTGTGGCGTACAAAGCGGATTCACCTGCTCCAACAAGTACTGGCAGAAACAAAACTCCCAACTTTGGGTCTCAATGGGTGCACATGGCTTTTCTCCAATCAGTGCCTACAAGCAAGCTGCTACAGAAGAGATTGAATTCGTGATTTCAAGAGTCCTGTTGCTCAAGTTTTCGGCAATGCTAGTCAGGTCACAAGGTCACGTAGTCAGCCGTCGTCATTGGCAGCTTCTTCTTTCCGTATTCGTTCTTCTTCCTCTCTGTTGAAGTGGGCATTCAGCTGCCGCTCCAGCTGCAAATCACATGAAGGTCACAGGCTAAATAATCCGCGTTTTTATCAAAAGTAGTGGCCACTATGGACTGCACTGTGGCCATCCTCTGTGAGATGCTTCGTACGAAAATTTCTACTCCTCTGTAACATATTAAACAGGGAAAAGAAGACATTTCATATTTACACTTCGAAGCTTGCGTCAACAGCCTTCTTCATACCGACACCAAGAGGACTGATGGTCTGCTATGTAATACTTCAAAAGTGTTGAGTTCTTATCTACTCCCAAATGAATTTAACACTCACAGGAAGATTGTTTCACTTCCCCTGCGTGTTCAAGTTGCAAATCTCCCTCGATCTTACAAGAAATTTGCAGCATTTCCTTGACCCTGAGAGGGGAAAGTGAGACCACAGGAGACTGGTATGAATTCCCTTACTATTACTCACATAAGGAATTCACATCTTTTCCCTATTATATGAGATGCCCCTGTCGAATTTCCCCTGCGTGCATGACTTAATTTCCTGTAACTTATAGAGGTTGGATTGAATCAACCACCCAGTTATGGTCTAGTCACCAGATTGTAGACCTGCAGGAATGACAAAAGGCTGAGACACCGATGAGCAAGAGGACCGAGTACTAACCACGACGTTTTTGAGTTTCATTGCCTGCAACTCATCCGCAAGCACAGCAATTTTGCTCTGCAAGTCAGCGATGTGATGAAGAAGATCTTTCTCCCTGTCGTTCGAAATCTCAAGTATCTGAGGAAAAAGGATGGATCATCATCATCAGAAGTTCAGGATAATCCACAAAGGACTACTTACTACATGATGACACATCTCTCAAACCCCCCTTCCAACAGGATTTCCAGTAAACCCTAAAATCCTGAACACTCATTTAGATATCACCATAAAGAGAATCTTCGCTAGTTATTACTCAAGAGCATTTACCGAGCTGTGATGACTGCCGATGTGAGAACTAGAGCTCCGTGAATGCTTCAGCATGCGGGACTCTGAAATCAATCAAAATCCTCATGTCAGAATTGATGACCTCGGAGGACCCACGGCCATAGTGAAACTTTTTGCACGAATTTAGGCCAAATTTTTTCGGCTAATTCCAACAAGGAACTTTTAAAGGGCAGTTAGCCAATCTGCTTCAATATTTGTAGAAAGCTTGTAAACATTAGCCAAAAAAGTAGCAAAGATAGTAATTTTCTATAAGTTTATCAAAGAATCTAGAATATTCTATAAAATGGCTATCAAGAATGAAAAGGTATAGCAATTTTGCTAATGCTGGAAAAAACATAAAACTTACGGGTTGAAGCTTCACTAGGATTTATGCTATTCAGCACATGGAAGAGAGCATCCTGCGCTTCAATCAACACACACAAAGAGATTTATCAACCACAGAATTTGCTCAACTATAAAGGCTGCAATCAACCATAGATTTGGAGGAAAATGAATCTGCAGGGTTTCAGATTGTGAGCACAGATTGTCAATTGGCGCAACTCTGGACTCCAAAACTTCTGACATTCGTCTGCACAAAGATCTAAAACTAGTACCGTTATAGATTCACATTTCAGAACCCTACTGATATCAGTGCCCAAATCGTGGAATTCTGCTCTGCTAATATAACCATATATAATTGTCGTTACAGGAATGATTGAAGAAGTCGGAGAGTTGTAAAAAGGATAATTTTCATAACAATATTGGAGAGTTTGAAAATGACCTGTTGCATAACGGCATGATTTAGAGCATTTTGCAGATGAGGTAACAAGGCTATCACAGGTACTGAAGAGCCACTTAGATTTGACAGGGACGGAACTGGTGGCAGTGATTGTTGCTGGAGACTCTGTAAAACATCCACTCTGTTATAAACTTGTAGTAATGCAGGCTTCCACGCACCTCCATTGACTCAGCTCATAGAAACAATAGCCCTACAAAAACTCGGAGAAAGCATTCCAAGGAAAGAAATTTCTCGATTTCAAAATGACCCAAATGATTGATAATGTTGCAAATAATGTATTAACGAAGCCAGGGCTATATTTTTTGAATCGATAGAGAACATTACATGTGCTAGTCAAGAAAGATAGAAATTCAAACAAAAGAAAGCCCTCTTATGGGTCACTCCAAAGACCTCAAAAGAACAAGCGGGTGTTAATGGTGTTGAGGAGTTGAAAATCATCCACTAACCTCTGAGCTTAAATTTCGTCGTCGGCCATGTGGTGGCTCCTTCACAACCAAGGACAAAGTCAAACAAATTAATTTCTAACTTAACCCCCCTTGAAGTCATCCAAAGTCCAAATCCTGGATGATGAACAAAGTGCTTCGAGGCAATGATTCATCCAAAAAAAAACTCTTCACTCATCCAATATAATGTTTGAATCTTTAAAAAGCAACCTTCTTTAGAACGGTTTGATGAAATTGAGGTAAATGATACATATTTGTACAATACGAAGATAATAAGCAAAATTGTGCAGAACTTCATAATGCTCGAAGTTTGATTTCATTCGTACAATTTTCAGGGACCAAGGGATACCTCAACGCCCACATCGTCCGATGTGACAGAAAAGCGACCTCTTTGAACAACTGGGGTCTTCTGAGAAGGGCCCTTCGACTTCTCCTCTGCTCCTTCCTTACTTCCTGGAGCACAAAAGGCTATCAATATACGAGACATTCAAGAGAAAATTTAAATTCTTATTGCGCGACATCTTCAGCTCATGTTAAGTGTCGCTTACATTAGTATTAATTACTTCTTTCCTTTCATTCAGTACTTGGCCTTCAGGAATGTTTTCTATGTGGGTAAGACCTTGACAGTGATTGTACACTTGGTAATGGAAAAAATTGCTTCAAAACTGGGCTAATTCTTCAATATTTTAGTGCCCCAGATTCGTTTTATGCTACAGTGGAAAAGGTGCAAGCATGGAATCGTTCAAGCACCATCTGAAGCAGTAGCCTAAAATATGATTTTCATAAGTAGCTCAAGTTGCTAAAACACGGCTAAATGAGCTAATAGACTGATTCAAGTTCAACACTGGTATTCACATTTTTGGGTATCTAGAAACTTTTGGTGGATAGAAGTTTTGCTAAATGTAGTCACGTTAGTGAACACTGATCATCTGAAGATTGGTAGAAAGAGGTTCAGTGACATGCCAGATGAGGGCCTTGAGGCTCCTTGAGTCCCGTTTGGTAGGCGTTGATCCATGACGGTAGTTGTTCTACCCACTTGCCGAAGCTCTTTATCTCTGTCAACACGGTTGAAACACAGAAATCATGCTTTTAATTTTCATAAGTTAGGGATTCCACTGCTGTGACAATTAACCCAGAAAGAAACATGAAACCTAGATCCTTCAATGAGCTGCGATTGCCAATGTCCCACTGATAACATGCCAGCTAAAATATCTCAAATTATTAATAATCATACGGTAGCTTAGAATTGTTGCAAGGGCACCACTATGACTGAGCAAAAATTAATGAATTCACAACAAAGGAATCTCGATTCGTTGTAGAACCCAAATCAAAGAAATTTGACCTTGGATTGAAGGTCTGGAGAACAACGAACCTGTCCCGATCTTCCTCTCTGGCGCGGATTCGCTCCCCACTGAAACTTTTGCTGCGGCCTTCCTCACGATCCCGTTCCATTTCGTGACGTCTGTGATCTCTGTCAGACCTCGACGAACCGTGGTTACCATGGCTCTCCAGATCAGCGTCGTCTTCAAACACATCAAACCGGCCTCTGCAAAACCATTTGCATTTCTTACTCAGCTGGCGGAGTACAGACATTGCAACAAATGGATGTAACAACACTCGTGTTGCATAAAGAAACATTTCGTACTCCCTCCGTAACGAAATAGGTGTCGTGATTGGACCTCACAGCGTTTGTTTGTTAAGGTTGTTTTGAGTAGGTCATCTGGATGCTCTCTTGTGTCCAATTTTATTTAGTTTGCAATGAACATATGCAATGCTTCTAGTGATATAGGATTTGAACCCTCATTAATTTATGTTTTCCAAAATATGATTGATGAAATTGATATCAAATGTTTTCAGCAACACTAAGGACACCGACTTCTGGACAAGGGAGTAGTATGTTCTTCACTTTGCCAAAACTGGATTTTAAACTAAAGAGTGCTTCCAAATTTGGGACGAAAATGCATAAGAATGAATACGTGACCATCTAAAGTGATTGAATCGTGACAAGATTTCGTGTCATTATGTATTTAATATAATAGATTACAAATTCTGTTTTAGGTCAATATTCTTGAAATTGGCACATTGCACTGTTAATTCTAATTAGTGTACAAATACACTACTCATGAGTTTTATGTTAATTCAAGTAGCATGTATTTTGTATATCTATGGATGGATAAGATTCAAAACATTTCTTTTGACAAAAAAAAAAGTAAATCCCATGCTCCCAAGTTGCTTGTTGATTGACTGACTATTTGCTCCAAAGCTTCTCTTCTTATGATGCTCAAGGTTAAACCAACTTAATAAAGCAATCATTTGTCGTGTGGCATGCTATTATGGTGGCACATTAAATCATGGATTCATGACGCTAAATGGAAATGAAGGGTGTTAGTAGCTAGCTCAAGTACTACTCAGATCTAAGCCCTTTAAATATTAGGTGAGTTTTCAAAATGTGAAAGCCACTTACATGTGCTTTGGTTCCCTCTTCAAAGAGACCGATCTGCAAGAGGCCACACGGTGTCAATTAATCCTTTCCGCGTACTGATACAAAAATATGGTCAAGTTCATAATGCAATACAAATCTCTTACTCTAATGCAATAACAGGAGCCCTTCTTTCGAGATTTTTTTCCTGATGATTGACTTTGCAGCAGATTCTCAAGCACAGGAAAGTTTACAACATGAGGACGTTACATTAGACGTCATTGTTGACATAAAAACACAGGTTGTTGCAATGGATGTCCAACGAAATCCGTCTGCTTAGGCACAGGTTTCTTCCAGTGGTTGCTAAAAGTTGACAGTCTCATAAACTCCAGGAAACATATGAACATTATAACATGCATATGATCAATAGAACTACCTACCTTTGGCCGTTTGTAGGCTTTGCGAGTGGAGCTGGTAAAGGTCCTGAACGAACTCTTGTGACACGATCCCCAGACTGAGAATAAAACATCAACCATTTTGCACAGAAAGGAAAGCTTGTTAGTAAGAGCCTTGCAATGGTCATTCACTTCAACTATGCCGAGGAAAATTAACAATGTGCTTCTAATTTAACATTTCACATAACATGATTCAGCAAAGAAAACGGCTCCCGATAATGTTAAACATTCTCCAATGAAAGCCAAAACATCGTTACTACCTTCACCAAATATGACATTATTAAGCAAGATAAACGGGCTCAGTATATTTTGTAATTGTCAGACACCTTAAATTAAGTGGAAACATAATTTGATAGAGATGTAGTGATGAATGAAGATCTAAGTAGTTATTTTCGATTTTTGAGTGAATAAGTTACTGGCTGGTACCTAAAACTACAATTGAAAGACATCCCAAGTTCAATTTCTTGATAATGTTATGAAACTTACTTCATTTGTGTTTTCGACTTTGACGATGTGTAAAGTGACAGGCGGTTGTCCCGTGTCGTGAGACACAGTTCCATCGTTGATGTGCTGAAATGGTAATGGAAAATGAGAGGTAGACTCAAGAACATCTTCATGTCCTTTGAGTGCGTGTTGCTTCAGAGACTCATCCTCCTCTCTCACGTACTCAGCGTGATCATCATCTTCTGAAATCTGGCATTTCAGTGTTCAAAAGACACAATTTGTCACCAGCTCAAAACTTGAAACCCAAAGAACAGACGTATAATTTTTACTCAAAATTTGAAAACCAAGGAAATTTTTTTTCAAGGATATGATATCATGTGAATTCAGGTAAGCCATCCTCTCTGTGCCACAATTAAGTTGTGGCCTATTTGTGTTACTATTTATTACTAGTGCATATTTCAAAATTTGAAATGTATGTTGTTGCAACATAATGGTGCAAATAGACTCAATTTAATTGAGGAACAAATAACATGGCTTACCTTAATCCCAATAAGATGTCAATAGTAAACTCAACCCTTACAGGTCCAATAGGCCCAAATTGAGCTAAATGTTTTCAACATCTTTTAGTAGGTAAAATGAGGAAATTTACTTCGTTTTTAGCACAACATATACAATGTTCTTCGCTGATAGAAATTTTGAATTATATTTTTCAAATGTTTATGATCAATTAAATTCGTTATTTTTAAAACCATGAGTCCTCGGTAATTGACTTGCTTACCAGTGCAGCTTGTGCTTTGAGATCCTCAACGTTAAAGTTCCAACTGCTTACACCTTTCTGGTATTCAGACTGCAAAAAATTCGTGGCACGGCATGTCAGAAAACAACGAATACAACAAGGCACACAAGTTAAGGTAGAGGATGCTTAAATCATATTAGAGGCCTGATCTCTGAAAATTTGACTTCAAAAGAGGAAATATTCAAATGCAAACATTCAAAGAGGAAACATCAATATTACCTGAGACTTCTGCTCCTGCTCGTCCAACGGCATCTTCTTCTCGGCAAGTCGAGCAGTATCTAATAGCTGGAAAACATTTAGAACCTTATCAACACAGACTGAAGCACGTTGAGACTGGTTATGTTTTCTAAAATCTTGGATTCAAATTTTCCGAAGCAAGTCCCAAAATATGAATTGACATTCTATGATTGTAGGAATTCAAAGTTTGAAACTGACCTTGAGATTCTTAACTCGTTGACCTAAAGGCGGCAAGCCATCCAACACATGGCGATGAATGTAATCAGTCGAGCGCGCTTGCTTAAAGAAGGAGTGTCTTAGCAGTCGCTCAGCAGAAGGGCGCCTTGTGGGTTCCTTGACCAGACACATTGCAATCATCTCCTTGAATGACTGCACAACAAGGAAACCACCAAAAATCTGTTAATAAAAAATCCTAAAAAACTGAGACACTCAGAAGATCTTTTCTAAAGACACTACAAAGTTCAAGCCATTTAAGATTTAAATGTTAACAATTTTTCTGCAACCAACATTCCTGTCTGTGTTACTTTGTCCTACATAATTATGTGTTAAGCAGTGAAAATTATGGGTTCCCTCATCTCTGCGAAAGCTTGTACTAACATTCATTACATGGTCTTTGATAAGAAACAGTGAAAGTTGACATTGTAAAGGTTACCTTCCTTCATAACTTGATTAGGTCAATATTATCTTCATAATGAATTATGCGTAGATACTTTACAAGTGTTAGCAATTTATGTACTCCCAAGTGATAGCACTTCTTGAGGTTATACTATTGAAGAAACTATTAATTTGATTTCGCCGTAGTGGATAAGTGATATTTTGGAGAGTAACTTACTTTAGAGAATTTTTTGTCACGTTCCAAGTCCAGTCCAGGAGGAGAATTCTGGAGAGTCATCAGCAAAACCTGCAGGGGGAAAAAATATATATAAATATACGTTAATAAGAGTTCAAGTCAGGGAACGACGTCCACTCTATGTTAGCATTAGACAATGAGAATTCATGTAAGAGTGGTAAATAATCCAGAGAGCGTCTAATTTAGTATTAACCAGATTGATTAATTCAACGTCATGAATTCGCAGAAGTACCTTCATGGGAGGGTATATGGAGAAGGGTGCATGACCATGAGCAAGCTCCAAAGCAGTTATTCCAAAAGACCAGATATCGGCTCTGCATTCAAACTTTAAAGCCTGGTCAACAGCCCAATTTAGACTTGTACAATTGCATCGACGAATTACAAGGTCTTAGTGTGTGAACCAGAGTGATTACAAACAGGCAGTATGAATTGCCCTACTAACAAGGATATCAACAAAATTAGAATATTTTAGGAACTTTTAGACAACATTCATGGGGAGGCCCCCATCTTGCAGGCGTCTTCAGGTTATATGTTTAAGACCACCATAACCTTGCCCTAACCTTGTCAATCCGATGCTTAGACATTTGAGATAAATTATAAATTGATAGAGACTTCTATGACTGATCAAAAGTTCATTAGAAGAGACAAATGCTCACTTGAAGTCGTAGCCATGAAGCTTCTCAATGACTTCAGGCGCCATCCTGCAAGTATGTGTGCATAGATAAGAATTGACGATTTGAAAATGAATTGATTGCAAAACAGGGCATCTCGACACTGGGCGATGATGCCTAACAATTAACTCCTAAGCTCTTCAAAGTCCAGATTCTGAACAATGTATAATGATTCTTCAAAAATAAAATTGAGGTAAGTGAAATATTTGTACAAAGATGTAAGCAAAAATGTGCAAAAATCCATCACATGCAGTCATTTCTAAGAGAGACCCACCAGCAAGGAGTTCCCACGAAGGTATTTCTGGATCGCTGCCGATCGCCTGTGTCAAACATGCTTGCAGAAACACCGAAGTCCCCCAGCTTCACAAATCCATCTCCGTTTAACAAAATATTTCCAGCCTGTTAATAAGATCAAACAAACAAACCAAACCAAATGACCTCCAGAATCATGTTGCAATAAAAGCACGCGAAGCATTCAGGCTGTTGTATCCCGATAGTGGCTACATCTATATCTATAAGATTTGAACTAAATCATTGAGAAAGCTTGAAGAAAAATAATAGAATGTGCCAATGGAAAGAAGAGATCATACCCTAACTACAGAAACTTAGTTAGTAAGTCATAGATTAGCTTCCCAAGCGGACTTTCTGTTCTTTTACAGATTACCCCTATTTCATCTTTAAATGAGAGATTTGGAAAGAATTCGAAGGTATCCTCTCCCAAGATGTAGCACCAAACAGAGTGAAAAGCTCTACAACGAATGGTCATAAACTTGCATTGACGATCTGCGAGAGAGAGAAAGAGTTGAATTTCATTTCAAAATCATACAGAACCTTGACATCTCTGTGAATGTGGCCTTGGCGATGGAGGTATTCCAAAGCCTTGAGCGACTCCTTCAAAACCGTGGCGATCACTGGCTCCTCAAACCCATCTTGGAAAGTGGACTTCATGATGTGCTGACACGAGCCTCCAGCCAAATAGGGCATCACCACCCACACACTTTGCTCCACCACGAAAGAGCAGTGCGCCTTCACCAGGTTCGGATGGTTGGTCAAGCTCATGGTCACGGCCTCTCGGCGGATATCATCCTGCACACCATTCCATCAATCCACCTCAACCAAAACAAATAAAATAAAATAACATAAAATCCAAAAACAACAGCAACCAAAACAAATAAACAAAAACCAAGAATCAGAAATTCAAGACCGGGAAAACCAGAAACTCCATCACTTATCATTCAAACACGTTTTTTCGAAGTGCCTGGAGCTCAGTTTTACACCACATTTCAAAGAAAAAAGAAACGGCGATATTCGTTAAAAAAAAACATCGTGTTTCAGAGTGCCATTCACGTGCACAATTTAGCCAATCACGTGTACAGATTGGTACAGATCTGAGGTTCCAGGAAGAACCTCTGACCTCTGGAAAATATTCATTCCGTCATTTCCACGAATATGGGGATACGAAGATATACGGTACGTCTCCGAGAAGTGAAATACAAAATCAAAGAGCAACAACAACAACAAAAAGTTGAATGTCTACCAAATTGGCGTTCCTGCTCAGTTTTACAGCACATTTCGAAGAGGAAAGAAATGGGCATATTCGTTTAAAAGAGGCGTGTTTCAGAGTGGCATTCACGTGCACAATTTAGCTTTAAAAACTGGTACAAATCTGAGGTTCCAGGAAGAACCTCTGAACCTCTGGAAAAGTGCAATTTGGGCTTTTCAAAGAAATTTGGGGATACGAAGACATACGGTACGGCAAAATCAAAGCGCAACAACAATAACAACAACAAAAAAAAAAAAAAAAAAAAAATTGTTGAATGTTTACCAAATTGGCGTTGCTGCTCTCCAAATCCAAGGTCTTGATGGCCACCACTTCGTTGTAAAGCAAGCAAAGCGCTCGGTGCACCGTGGAACCCAAGCCATACCCTATTTCCTCCAACAGCTTGTATTGCCCAGCTGTAACAGGGTACACCATCTTGCTACGATCACTCTGCGTCTCCATCGCTCCTAAAACAATTTCGATTTTGCTTGCTTGCAATACCTTCCGTCGCTTGCAGGCTGTCTGGCTTGCTTGCAGGGTTTTGTTGCGGGAGTTTCAACTCTCACCGCAATTTCGAAACCCTACCCAAATTACCGGTAAAGAGATGCGCCTGCATTCTCCCTAATCCTTGGTCCCGGCCCCAACCAAGTCAACATCAGCACCGAATATTACTGCAAACTGTCCCGGGATGCAGTCTGCCCCAACTGATTGATTCCTGGAGGCGTCCACACGTAGTCCGTTCCCATGTATCACATGCACCCAAAAGGAAGGGCCCACCAGTTGGTTATCCCGACTGAACCTTGGGATTGGATCTCTGAAACAGATCGATTTAAGGTAAACAACGTACAAATGGAGCTCTTTAACAAATAATTTTCCTCAACGGATTAAGTAAACGGGTCCGTCAGGCAGGCAGGCAGGCAGGCAGGCAGGGCAGGCAGGCAGGCAAGCAACAGGCCGCCTCAACTCGGCGGAAAGCGCATTACTAAAGAGAACCGAACTGCTCTCTCCGGAGTCTCTGGATCTGGGCCACCAGTGAGCTCTTTCGGCCGGTCTCTTTGCTTTGCCATAAGTTAAGTTATGTCCCAGTGCTCCGTCAATTCCAATTGCAGCTCGCTCTGTAACGGACACTCCAGCCATTTGCCGTCTACATTACTACCACTGTCTAGATAGCTTCTTGATGGAGTGCTTTGTAACGGAACTCGTTGATCATGAAGGCTAGCTGGAGTGGGCATCCACCAAACCAGATTCCAAGGATTGATACCAGATTCGGGACCAGATTCGGGACCAGATTCCTGATTGCATATCGTGAGCATTTGTGTGAATTTGTGTGAATTTGTGTGCGCTTGATTCAGGTTGTGAACGACTACTACTGGGTTGTGATTGAATTCTCGTTGTGATCCTGCAAAATGGATCGAGAGCTCTTGCGGTAGCAGGAAGGGAAATCGCGATGGATGCGCGTCGGTGGCACGGAGAGTTTGAGGATTCCATTCGCGAGCAGTCAATGATCTCGATTGGTTACTTCGTTCTTGACGTTTCGGCTAAATATCCCGGTTTTCTTGTGGCGTTTCTCTAACGGGACTGCAACGGCCAGGGAGGCTGATAAACCCATGTATTGCCCCCATCAAAGGGCAAATGTAAAAATTGCCCCCTAATTTTGTATTTCTTCATGTCTTCTACACTAAATATTCTACTGTAGATAATTTGGGGCCTCTAATTACAAATAAGAATTCAGAATTATAAAACTTTATCATATGCAAAAAATAGAAAATTCCAATGTTTTCTACAAGGATAAAACACAAGGTAATGCATGGGTCAATCCTCACTAGCCAACTGCAATCAACCAGGGTAGAGTTGTTGTTTTCTACTTATTACAGGCAGTGCAGAAAGAAATCTTTACAATAGTGAAGAAGCTATTTACATCCATGGAAATGAATGAAACCTACAATATAAGGATGAAATTTCATTTATTCATCCAAAAGAATGTACATTCATCCAAAAAAGAGCAATAACATTCACGTGAAATATTTGAAGGTTTCAACTTAGAAAATGATGCCTCGGTATTTATAATATATACATGTTCCTTAAGTATCACACAATATATCCTTGGTGCCAAGATGTGGATGTTGTAATGTTTCTTTCTCAAGGGATTGAGTAGAATCAATAAATGATGTGACATCTATGATTTATGTTATTCTAAGGTGCATTTCTATTGTTGATCCTTGAACATGGCAGTTGCTCTTCTAAATCAACATCAACTACTTTTCAAATGAT